>JAVYIG010004685.1:0-154954 GCA_035222895.1 Strongylocentrotus droebachiensis | reverse complement strand
AAAAAAAATTGAGGAGGGACGGGTCCCCCCCCCCCGGGGATCGTCGCCCTTGCATGTATGTCTATCAAATACAAGGTAAATGGTTCAAATTATAATCTCAATTATTATTTTACAGTTTGTATTCTTTAGTCATTCAAACTGCGTTATGATCTTACATGTTTCATTCAGCTAGCCATCAAGATTGGTGCTTACTAATTCAGTTTAAACAAAGAAATTAACAACTAACAAATTAATGGAACACAGAATCCCTGGTTATAATTGATACTTTATTATTATTCATTATCACCCAATTTCAAAAACAGAACAGCTTTTCGTTTAAATAGAATACATCAAATTCCCTAAGAAGATAGAAGAAGTAATACAGAAAGAGAGAGACAGGCAGACAGATGCATACAGAGACGGAGAGGGAGAGAGAGATATAGAGATCAGAGAAATAGAGGGAAGGGGAAAGGAGACAGAAACAGGAGGGAAATGCGAAATTTAAAAAGAAATATTCATGATTGTTATTTAATATAACTCCTTTGATAGCATTCTAAAACTTGATCAAGAAACAAAACACGCACTTTCTTAACTTTTCTAGATTATTTTCATATCTTGATTAATCCTTTGTTCCAGTAAATAAACAGTTTTTTTCTGAATACATGCTTTTGATCTTAAGTACAATTAATCTGAAAATACAATAGTTACTTTTTTCTGACGTTTGATATGTACAGAAAACCTGTTCGTAAAGATATTAAATGAAAGACTGATCGTAAAGAAAATAATAATTACATCATCATAACTTATTAATGAAAACTTATTTTGCAATGCATGCACCACTAACTACAAACGACACCTCTAAACATTTGTCGGTTCCATGTCTGCTCAGTAAAATATCATTATCGATTCTCTGATATGTAGAGCCAATTTGTATACACAAAATGCTCTACCGTTGCAGCATGCATTTTTCTTCGGAAGTATATTTCAGTCAATACAGAGAAGTAAAAAAAAAACTTTAGAAATATATATTTATCTTAGTTATTATCTACCTAATATTGGCATACCATACCAGAATATCAACTTTTCGGTTTATAATTTCTGTTGGTATATAAGGACTGTACACAGAAAGATGTATATAGGACTACACAAACATGTGGCCTAAAAACGAGGTCCTCATTTTTAAGCTGTTACATGTCATATTTAGAATGTGAAGGCATTTGAAGAGCCATGCTTTACAGGGAACATTTTTTCTCTGATGTTATTCCACATTTGCATAATAACAATGAAAATGCCCACAAATTATTGTTCACCTCTTCCAGAACTCATCCTTCTCTTTAATGTATTTAAAAAATAAATTCTATTTTTGGACGAAGTATCTTTAACTTTACATTTCCCTATGTAAAAATTTTCTTTGCAAATTTAAGACCAAAACAACCATTACAAAAATATTCGCATATGCTTTCATAATCAGGTTTTATACTGATAACATAATGCATTGTAATCATGAACATCCAGTGATTTGAATTAAACGGAAGGGTATCAATCCGCTATTGTGATAAAAACATAATACATGTGTAGTCTCTCAGCCCTTTTTTTTATAGAGAAATATCAATAAGCCAGTTCGTAGCTATAAGGTGCTCATGGGCAGATAAACGTTATTTTATACTAACATTGCAAAACCAACCAAGACGAATACTGGGAATGTGCTGATAAAATTACCATTGTTTATTTGTGCACAGACAAGACATTCAATGGAACGCAGCTGGGATTATTCTTCTCAAGAGGGCAAACAAGAGGTTTTCTAGAATGATGATTATTTTATAATGCACAAGGCTTGGACTAGGTCTACCCTATGTGTAAAAGATCTGAGGACATTTTGAGTCATTTGTACAATGGTCTATTTCAGAAAGTCGTTCACTTTAAATATGACACATGTGTAAAGATATGATTCATATTTGTTCGACAGTGCGAGGAATTTAGATAACGGCTAGGTGATCTGAATTAATTTACACCAAATTGTTAGCCTTATCTAATTCCAAATGAATAGACAAAATTGAAAAGGCTAAAAATTGTTAAATGTTTTCTAATAATCAACATAACCATAGTAAATCTGACGATTTTGTTTAGCAGGCTTTACCAAACTATATATAGGCTACAATATGTATATTTAAACATATAAGATATTAATTTTTAAACAATTATAGCAAACTGCGACAAAAAATACGACTTTAATTGAAATAGTAACTGTTGTACTGACGTAATAATACACGATGATAACTTAGTGTTATAAGACACTTATTTCCCCATCACCTTAGTATTAATTTAAAGTACTTTGCATTTCTAAAAGTAAAGAGCAAATATCTGAGTATCAATATTTTCTTTTACTATACACAATGTTGACGCCTTTTAGACAGTCCATCTGAATACAAGCATTTTGAAGTCATTATCACGATGTAGTACCATGAACGACAATGAGAGCTTGGAAAGGGCGATGATGACTAAGGCTCTAGTTTGGCATCAGCTCTGTGATCGAATCCAACTGGATAAGGGAAAATGATAGAAAATACAAGCATCAAAATACAAAAGCAATATGACAAAATAACAATGGTAGCATCAAAAAAGATTTAGAAATAAAAACGAGAGAGAGAGAAAAGGGAGAAGGTAAATTCAAGCTAAACATTTAAGGTCTGTAGATATTAATCTACATTGCCACTCTCCACCTAGGTGTTAAATGGGTACCGGTAGGAAGGAATTCCTTGAATGCTGTGAGCGCCAAAATCGGCAGCCTTGCAGAGCGCCTTGATCATGAGCACCCTTCATGGTGGATATGTGCGCTATGTAAATATCCAATATTATTATACCAAACTCCTAAACAGAATTCCTGGCTTTTGCTAAACATTTATGAAATAATCATCGGCCTACTAACCAGAGGACCTGTGTCATGAGACGTGAAGTCGTACAACTTGCTGAGGGTCGCCACTCGACTGAACAGACCAGAAAAGTCCTAAAGAACAAACAAACAGACAAACATAGGAATGCTATTTAGTTCTAATATACATGTAGTCTGTATCATGTCATGCAAGGAAACTAGCAATGTTTCCTCGTCAAGCAACAATTCTGAAGTCATAAGGAATACATTCATTAATACAATTACTACAAAATAATATACATTGTAGTTCTGCGGCGTATTAACAAATATGTTCATTTGTTAAATTTTCAGTGCAGTGCCCATGGTTTAGCTACCTTTAATTCTTCAGTATAAATACTATACACCTAATGAAGCTTTCTGAACAATAGACAACGAGACTGCCATAGAAAAATATCTGTTTGGATGTGTCGTTTGTTCAACAAAAAGTGCAAATTTAAAGAAGAGCAACAATTAATCAGCACCTGGGTAATTCTGTTGAAATCCTCCTGTAGTTCTTCTGTCGTTGGTGGCGGCAACCCTTTGATGTTCTCATAGTATTCACCGATGGTTCTGATGTGGCCTGGAAGATCCTGTAAAACAGGACCCGATTGAGAGCAGACTCCTGAAAGAGGGTTCAAAGATTCCATGTATTTGTCGACGAATGTTAAACTTTTTACAAATAGATAGGTTCATGAAGTAGTTGCATTTTGAATTCTGCTTTGTTTGTTGTTATTAATTATCATTAACAATTGAAACTTAATATGATGCTAGCATCTTATGCAAACCTAACTCTTGATAGTAAGCAATGTATCGGTATAGAAAGTCTTCAGATCAAATTGATGATGAAACTACACGCGAACTAACATTAATAACATAACGACAAGCTTAAGAAGTATAAAACGTATAGAAATCATCTTTCATCTTTCGTCCAAGAAGTTATATTATTCTAACAACATAGAAAGTAATACAAGTAACAATAATTTATTATGGAAAACTGTAAAGGAACTCTTAGGCAAGAAAAATACAGAAAGTAATAAATGTTTCTTAATTAATGAACAACAAATAACAGATCCAATTAAAATTTCAAAAGTTTTTAATGAGTATTATATAGATGTAGGCCCTAATTTAGCAGCTAATATTGATTCAGGTGACATAGACTACAATAAGTCCTTGAATTTCCCACGTGAAAATTCATTATTTCTTACTCCAACCAATGATTATGAAATCATTAATGTAGTTCAACACCTTAATTCTACAAAATCTAGTGGCCATGATAGTATAAGTGTTCACTTATTGAAACAAATAATCTTTAATATCGTAACCCCCCTGATATATATATTTAATTTTTCAATTTCAACGGGTGTATGCCCACATTTGCTTAAAATCGCTAAAGTGATTCCTATTTATGAAAAGGACGATTCCTCAGTAATAAGTAATTATAGGCCAATTTCATTATTCCCAAGTATCTCTAAAATTCTCGAAAAAATAATATATAAAAGACTTAACACTTTCTTACAAAAAAATAATTCATTGATTCCTAACCAGTTCGGATTTAGAATTGGTAATTCTACCGATTACGCAATTTTGCATATGTATGATAAAATAATTGAGGCTTTTGCGAACAGTGAACATATTGTTGGAGTATTTATGGACTTGTCAAATGCTTTTGATACGATTGATCATAAAGTATTAATTCATAAATTACAATACTATGGCGTAAGAGGTCAAGCTCTTTCATGGTTTACTAATTATTTACAAGACAGACAACAATATGTATCTTTCCAAAATCATGAATCAACAAAATTAACAATTAAATGTGGAGTACCGCAAGGATCTATATTGGGTCCATTGCTTTTTATTATTTATATAAATGATATTATTGAAACCTCTTCACTTTTAAATGTTATCATCTTTGCTGATGATACGAGTATTTCTTATTCCCATAAAAACTTTGATACGCTCATAACGCGGTTAAACTGTGAATTAATGAAAATGTCTAGGTGGTTTAAATCTAATAAATTGTCATTAAATCTTAGTAAAACAAATTTCATTCATTTTAAACAGACCAACGTACATGATATAAGAAATTGTAATATTGAGATTGATGGCTTGCCTCTCATTAAAAAACAATCTGTTAAATTTTTAGGAGTCACTATTGACTCTCATCTAAATTTTAATGAGCATATACGTAATATACGTACATCAATATCAAGGAATATTGGAATACAGTATAAGTTTAAAAAAAATCTTTCTGAAAGATCTATGATTATATTATACAATTCTCTAATTTTATCACATTTGATATATTGTAATATTGTATGGGGTAATTGTAGTCTAACAAGAATTAATTCCTTATTTTTGCTTCAAAAGAGAGCGATTCGCATGATCACTAACTCACATTATATATCACACACGGAACCTTTATTTCAGCGTTTAAAAACATTAAAAATACAAGATATTCACATTTTTCAGACATGCATTTTTTATGTATAATATTCTCATAATCAACTACCATCCCTATTTCACAATATTTACAGTTTAAACTCAAGCATTCAAACATACCCCACCCGTTGTTCAACAAATTATCACTTAGAAAATCCTAAAATACTTTTAGCACAAAAATCAGTAAGACATCATGGACCAGATGTTTGGAACGCCTTACCAAATTCAATAAGGCATTGTTCATCTCTCTATTCTTTTAAAGCATCTCTCAAAAAAACTCTTATATCGAAGTATCTACATAACTGATTTCAACCTACAGTAGGCAATTGTCAAATTTTGGTCACATTGCAACTAAGTTTTGCAAATTTTGTTTTCTATTTCGTATTCTTAGTTTCCTTTATTGTAAAGGCTATATTTGTTTCCACTCCACTATACCACACAGAGCTACATGCACTTCCACTATTCGTTACAAACACATACAAACAAGCACGCTCGCGTGCACATGCACACACACACACGCACGCACACGCATACACACGCACACACACACATACAATATATATATATATATATATACACTTGCACAACACACTCACAAACTCATACACAAAGATCGTTTGAACACTTTTTCATTTTAAGGTTTACCTTAAGATTTTTTTGTTTTTGTTTTTTTGAGGCCGCCATCCTTGTCAAGCTTTGCTTATGATTGCGGTCTCCTGCACTTTTCCAATAGAAAAGTTCAGATAATACTTTAAATTTATGATTATATGTTATGGAAATATTAAGTTTCGTTATGATATGTACATATATTATGTAAAAAAAACATTGTGACATGAAGAAATTATTGTTTGTTTATGTTGTATTATACCTTACATTTATATGTTCTTTGTTATTCAGTTATATTTTATATGGAAAAAATGCAGAAATAAAATAAAATCAAAAAAATATTGCTAATGTTTACATACATACGGTATAAAGAACATGATGTTGGAACCTCACAAGTTTTAACTCCAGTCGGACCTGTATGTATCTATTTATATGTTTTCTTTGTTTGTTATAGCTGTACTTTAGAAAATCTTGTCCGAGTTGATTTTTTTGTTATATGGCCATGGTTGAATGTCCTTTGACTGTTTTTTTTTAAATAAATGCTATATTTGATATTTCATGTAACACTTAGACATAAGAGAAATAAAATTGGGAATAATATGCGCTGTATGCTGACAATAAATGTGGTACTTTGTTCACTATGGTTTTGAAATATGTACGTTTTAGTTGATTATCAATCATTTAGGAAAAATATTTTAAAATGTTTTGTTATGACTAATCACTTTGAACAAAAGAAGTTATTGACCTGAGGAGAGGTCGTCTACACGCAAGGAGGCCGTGACTGCCATTAACAAATACAAAGCTGTCTCCCTTCTTGCGGGCAGTCGACGTGTTTGGAAAATGTAAATTTGATGACAAATATGCCAACAGACTACTTTGGGTAGGACAACGAACTTGACTATGTCTGGTGAATTATGATGCAATACACATGAACAGTGACTACTTCAGCTTGTCTATTTCTAAACTGACCTGCGTATTCTCTGAGCGGATTTTCTTGCAGGCATTATCCAGCATGTTAGCCAAGACCGAAACGCTCTGGTCAGCAGACCGTGACTGACGCATGTCAAAGACGTATGAGGGATGCGTCAATGTAGTCATCCAGTAGTGTAGTGGTAGACTGAGAATGTGAAGGAATGATGCAATGAAAAAAAAAACACACACGAATAAATCGACCGTAAAGACTTTCTAGAAATCAAATAATGGGTAATGTACATGTAAACAAGGTGACACTACAATCACCTTGATAATCCGACTATTGTACTGATACTCTGATCAGCAGGCTATTTCTGACACCCCTCTGAGCTAGACTTGACCAGTTTTTACTTGAAGGGGGAGAGGTATTCCCTATAATATACAATTGCATCAAAATTTGCCACGTAGTCTTATATCGCACCGAAAATGGGGAGAGCAGGAGCCGGAGACGGGAGCGATGCCCGCTGGTTCCACCCTAAATGGTGGAAACGCCAGCTTATTCAAATACCTGTTACTCTTCCATGCTTCAGCAATCTCCTCGGGTTTCTCATCGCAGTACTTATTGGCCATCTTATCAAAGAAGTCAAAAAGATATTTGATGGTGAGTGGTGTCTCGGCGGGCTTCTTGAAGACACAGGCAAGGAACTCATCAAGGCGAGTCTGAATCGTTTTCTGGTAAAAAAAAATGATAATAATATATAGTTTTTTAATAATCATGATCACGTTATGTCTTTGTCATTGGTACGATATTACAAAATGTGTTCACGATTTCGAGTTGAGTTTGAGATTTAAGGAAAGCCACAGGCAAGGAACTCATCAAGGCAAGTCTGAATCGTTTTCTGATAAAAAAAATGATAATATATATATTTTTTTAATAATCATGGTCACGTTATGTCTTCGTTATTGGTATGATATTAAAAAATGTGTTCATGATTTAAGGAAAGTCATCGCTTGCTTTTGTGTGGCTCGCGTAAACACACATGCATAAATACAGCTTAAAAAGATAAATCTTGTGACGAAGTTGAAAGTTTTCCTACTTTAGTAACCAGCAAACGCGGTGCTAAGAATTCACGATCCAGCTTGGTGAGGGATGTACTGCTCTCTGTGGGCATTTGGTTCTCGGCAACCTAAACGGTAAAAAAAATCAAGCGAATTTCCGTTATAGTGAATATTATTTAATTCTCATAGATATTAGAATGATCACAGACAAAATGTATTGTAAAGAATATCGACATCAAAGACACCTTTCAATTCTATGAGTTCTGTACATTCTAATGAACGATATTTAACGTATAATCTAAGTTTTGTTTAACTAATGGGAAGAGTAGGTATTGGTTATTTGTTACTGTATCTGAATAAGATTGCATAGTCTGCTCATGAACTAAAAAAGATGCTTAATTGTCTATTTTTTTCATTCTTTCATACGCAAAACTGAGGTATGCAGGCTTTTCACTCGTTAAATAATTGTGCTCTCGATACCTAAAGGTATGTGTACATAATATATTCTTTAGAGAAATGTCTCGCATTAAAATCATTGGCGAGTTTTATATGGGTTTAATGAGGAGGGTCGGGGTGAACAAAAGCAGCACCCCTATATTGTGTACAACCCCAAAGATGGCATACCTTAAATATACACACACAACATTTGTTTACTTGTTCGCGATTCTTCAGGCAATTGCCTATCCCTTCTGTTCATCATCATCTAGTGCCGTCCCTTCGGAACGTGTTGGCGGCTATGCACCTCCATCGCGTTCTGTCATGTACCCTTGTTCTATCCTATTGTCTGCCTTACAGTTATCTCCTTTATTAACATCTTAATATTCGTCAGTCTACTGCCAATGTCTTGTTGATGACAGCTAGCAAAATAATTATTCTTACCAAGTGCATGATCCGAGATCCGCCACTTTCCATAGTCCGGATTCGAATGTAGTCTCTATCGCGGACATCATCCGGACCAGCATGTTCTTGGTCTAGATAATATATCATAAAATAATGTATAGTCTAAAGTTATTCATTGTAAAATAATGTTTTATGAAATTGTTGCACTATGTTAAATAGGGTGATGTATCATGGAATGGTGTATTATGAAAGAAGCCTAAAGAATCGATAAATGAATTGAGGCATGTATGTACCTCGTTCAAATTCGACCCACCGGGAAAAAAACAAAAGCTTCCAAACTTTCCAGATGCACATGTACATAATACGCCGAATGTTTTCGTAAGTAAATTCAAGATTTCATATTGTAATTGTAAGGGGGTGGATGATGTTAGGGGCATAAAGAGAAGAAACGAATACGAAAATGCTCCTTTCTGTGACGTGTATGCTTTTAGACATGACAGACGGGGGGGGGGGGTAGCGTTGTTCGATTCGCTTCCAAGGACTTTTACTACTGTCTCTGATGCTAGATTCATATTGATTAATCAAAATACTTATGCAGGGGCGTTTCTAGAAATTGCAAAACAGTGGGTGCACATTCTTACCCAACCCCGGATAAGGGGTGAAATAATGGGCGAATTATACATGAAGGTGTCATGACCATATGCGTGTACCACAAAAACTGAGGAAAATGTATTCCTTTTTCTTCCTTGGGGGCGTGTTGCCTTTATCTAAACATTCAACCGGAGAGGGGCAGGTTATGACGGCTGCATCCTATGCTGGATACGCCACGGATGTGCCACTCTCTTTATACCAGTAACCTACATTGTTGGAAGAGTTGTACCCCTGGGGTAACAGGTTGATACGTCCCTGTCTCATTCATTGATGCCTTGACAATCAGAGCTACTTGACACCCATCGGATACCTGCATAATCATAATAAACAAAACCTTATTATGAAGTCGTATTAGCTTCGGCAAGACCACTGTCGAATATAAACAAACATCTTCTGTTTTCGAATTTAGTCTTTTTGAGACTCGGTGATTATTCATTTGTGTAGATCATTTTAGAGACCTGCAAATGGCATTGTAACCAATTTCTGTATATACTAGTTATGACAGGAACAATGAGTAATTCTTAATCCGAAACACGAAATAATTTGGAGCATAAACAATCATTATCATGCTTAAAATAAAGGAAATTGTATGTTAACAATATCATTCGGAGATTTATTTATTTTCTATCTACCATTTGAACAGGTTCACCACTAGAGGGAGTATTAAATTGTTACCCAAACCCTCGTCACATAAAGGTTGGCAGACATTGCTGATGTGAAACAGTCTATGGCAAATTTGTAATTGTATTCTCCGGCTTGGGACCCGGATGTGTACTGTAACATAGAGTTACATAAGTTAACATATTTCTTTACCCCGTAAGTCTTGACTGTATTGATGAATAAACCCTTGGTGTTCCCAATGGTTTTGTTCAATTCGTCTCGATCTTTCAGGATTCTCTCCTCCCCGCCGGGATGGTACCACACTATATGAAGAAAAAAAAGATGTTGATGTCAGGTTTACATCTAGTGATTTACATGAATACATGAGCTACAAGAGACATACTGTATAGGTGTCACATGGTTTGCGGTTATAATTTTGTTGCGGCACTAATGTCCTTTGTCAAGACATGAAACTACATTTGAAATTCTCCATCGATGTATTAAAAAAACACCCGGTAAGATGCGAACGTAAATGTGGTCGGCTGGAATACTCCCCATGGAGCAGAGCGTGTGCACTATAATATGCAGATCAGCAATTGAATCCAGTGACTGAGGTACTAATAACTACACGTAAAGCGCTTAGAAACGTAGTTGTATGCGCTTTAGAAATGTGACTACTTTCCTCAATTTGCAAACATATTCAAGCTCTTTGTCCTGCATTTAAGGAAGTATAATTTTCGCAATAATAAACAGAGAGCCACAATCTGACAATATGAACGGAAGCTAAAGGAACAAAGCGCGAGAGACTAGCATGTAAATGCACGTATAACATGGACGCCTGTCAGGCGATCCTATGTATGCAATGCTATCCTATTCTTTCCTATGTGCTAATCAGGACTGTATCCTCGGAAGACTTCCAGTCAAAGCCCCCTCCCCCTCCTGAAGTGGCTGAAGGTTTCTGCAAGGTGAAAAGCTGACGATCATTGGCATACTTACGAAGATCCATCTCATGAGCTCTGTTCTGTTGTACAATGTGGCTGTTCCTGTAAGCAGCGTCCAGTATCTTCTGCTTGACTTGAGTCATGCAATCAACATCTAGAACTTTGACGTAGTACTTGTGCTTCCTGTCCCTGCCCACTACTGACAATGTCTGTGAAAATATTCCAATGTAATCGGTAAGTATGAGTCATTTTATCAATCATCAGTAAGTCTCGACCGTATTTTTTGAATTATAAGCGACATGAAATAACCATTATTGTGTCGTTATAGGTCTTGCGTTACATTATCGTTACAAAAAACGTACTGATTGTACCGTAATTTTGTATTTGTCCACGTTGATTTCGCAAGCTTTATAATTTTCACATCACCATCATTTTCTTTAACAACAACCAATGGTCATTTTTATGGAATTGGATATATCTCTCTCTCTCTCCAAGTCTAAACTAACCTTTGTTAATGCAATATTTGCGTTTTACAATGCCTTAACCTTTCAAATTGACTTGTTTGAAAATCATCATGATGATACATCCATAACCTTAAACTATAAGGCACGAGTTTAATACAATGAAATGTAGAATCGATTTGTTTTTCATTTTTTATTATTCTCAGATACAAATAAAAAGCTTAATTACCAATTCGTTGAACTCCACCTCTTCTTCCAAGAGACATTCAAAGTTCAGAGAGAAGACAGACTGTCCAGTGGTGATATCAATAGGTCCTTTCTCAACCTGAATCTTGATGGATTGGTACAGCAGGTACAGAGATTCAGCCACTTGCCTCTGTGTATTTTATTCAAATATACAACGCGGAGAACACGATTAGATCCATAAAAATATATGGGTAAAACTTACCGTCATCTATATTACGCATAATACATCAAATTTAAAAGTATTTTTTGTTCTTTAATAGTTTGATCCCATGTCTGAAGTATATCACCATCATCATGATCAAAGCGGCTTTGGTATTTCTTTCCTATATGTATGAGCGTAATCTTATTGATAGATTTTAACGACATTTTTCACTCTAATTACCTTCAGATATTGATACATGCAGAGGGAGATCCAGTTGGAGAGGAGCTTTTCAACGATGGTCTCAGTCCTGACCAAATAAGATAAACGTAATATTCAACACGGATGCTAAATCTTAATTTAAAGTGATTTTATATTCATTACACTTGCAGTAGATACAAAAGAAAAATGTTCAGACATCAGTACTACAAAGTAAGATATTAAAGACTTTATAATAAAGAAACGTGCTCTTGCCTCCGAAGAAAGGAGTGTTTTATATCTAACAAATATCCGTAAATGCTACTTTTTGCGAGGTTATAAAAAGAGTGAGTCATGGTTATTATGTAAAAGACACAAATATTTAAATGACATTCAATAGCATATCAAAATAGTTTTAACAATTCAAGCAAACTACACAGTATATACTCTTTTCAACCTACACATTATATTTACCTTTTTATAACAACACGATTACAATTTATTTTATTTTATACAGTCTTTGCGATCTTGATAATCTTTCGTTTGAAATATTACTAATTAAAATATTTTAATGTGTCGAACCTCCTGAAGAGTGACCTTGCTCTACCGCTCTCTGCACCCTCCTCGATACTCTCTTCCAAGAGCTTGAACAGAGTTCTGTTAAGAAATAGACCAATACAAATATCACATATTTCTTTCGTGATTAGATGAAAGATAATACATGGTAAGGATTATAAGAAAAATACGAATGAATAATCCAAACGTTCTACTGAAATTATCGTTATTTACTTAAAGATAAACTTGAGTTCTGGTAATGTGATTGCATTGTGAAAGAAAAGGTGTGGAATGGATCAGAAAAGTTGATCATATAGCATGTAAGTAATGGTGTGATATGCAAGGTTCTGGAGTCGTCAAAATCATCATAAATTTGGCAGAGTCTTGGTAAAAGTAACAATCACTTACACAGAAAGATGTATATGGGACAACACACATGGTGTCGGGGCTAGTACTACCCTGATTTCCTTATCTTTCTATGCTCATTACTCAGCCAGTATACATTTTCTTCCAAAATTGTTTGGCACATGACATTTATTTGTAATCTTGAACATTCAGTGTAAGTTTCGTTAGAATGTGTGAGAATTCATTTTCTTTTTTTACCAGAACTCAAGTTTGTCTTTAACTATCGCAATTAAAGGCCAGATGTCATTTCAATTGTAATGTTTGTGATGTTTATGACTCTCTTTTTAATGTTGTGTCGTCTACAACAGCTACACTCTTCTATAATTAATCTCCCATAAACTTGTTTTTATGAGTCCAAAATCAAATACATTTTCTGGCGACCATTAGTCGGCAAAGTAGAGTCGATCAAATTTGCATTAGTTTATAATTTGGTTATGAGCTGAAAGCCCTTTTCAGGAAACTGCCTTTTTGAGGATAGTTTCATCCATAGTATTATTTTTCTAGATGTATATTGCAATTGGTATAGTATTCGGTAGCAATTGTAATTGTAATAATGACAATTCTATGCAAGAGAATCTCTTGATTCTATGAATAGTAAGTAAGCTAGAAAATTACTTTCAGCATACACACGGTTTATAAAAGGATACTGTTGGCACAGTAGATCATATTAAAAATATTATACAGATATTGCCTGGTAGGGTATTGTCTTTGGATCGCCGAATGGAGTTATATCTTCACCAAGGGGTTATAAGAACGTACCCATTTGATCATAATTATGGTCAATATAACAATCGACAAATGATCGAGAAAAATGACCGGGGGTAAAACATCCTAAATTACGATCCTCGCAGTAGATATCACGTGACGAGCTATAGACCAATCACACCTTTGTATCTGTAACAGCTATCATAAGCTATGGAAGTGATATATTGTACTCACTCTGTGAAATATCCAAACTTTCCTTCAGTCACCAAGAGGGCGGTAATCAATGAGGCGATGTTGACTCTATGATAGACCAAAAGAAAATATCCATAATAACGTTTTATTTACCCAGGGTAGCCACTTCAGTTATGAAACTGCTCTTCCAGCGGGCCCTGCATAACATAATATGTTATAGTATTCAAGTTTTCAATTTTATTTCACATCTCTTTAAAAACACATCAAAAGATATACAAACAAATAATTATAAATTAAAACAATATAAATATTTAAAAAAACATTCATTTACATGGTACTGTGAAAGAAGATTGAAGGGTGGTGGATGCGAGGGATCAACAAAGGCCATTGGCCTGTCAAGGTTGATCCCCTATAATACCACCCTTCAAGAGAGATACATTTAGAAAATATAAAAATAAAAACAATCAAACAAACAGATAATATAACATAGCATAATCACATAAAAAAACACAACATAACTATTTACATAAATCACAAAAAAGGCAATTAGATCAGATAAAACTACTCACAATTAAGAAGATAACATTTATATTTTTTCCTGAATGTAAGAACAGTTGATATTTCTTTTAATACGTTTGGCAACTCATTCCAGAGCTGTGGGCATTTAAAACTTACTCTGGTTCTTGAAAAGTTAACAATATAAAAAAGTACATACATTTTATTGGAATTTCTTGTTTTATACATATTGATGTTGCTATTATATTGGAAATAGTCATGAAAGTCATGAAAGTTATTACTACCCTTCTCCAGTATAATATGCTGAGCGCCTAGCTAGAAGGCAGAAGGTCCCATTGTTATAAGTCTTTGGTATGACTCGGCCGGGGTTCGGACTCACGTCCTCCCGTTCATGAGACGGGCGCTCTAACGACTGAGCCATCATGCCCATCAGTTAGGAGAGTCTCTTTTTTTCTCCTTCTTCATATTTGTGCATTATTTGAGTACTAATAATATATCGCAGACACAATTGTAAACAAAAAAGTTGTGATCAACAAATAAGATGGAGAGAGAGACAATGAGGGAGGAAACGAAAAGATGAGAGAAAGAGAGAAAATAAAGGTACGAGGAGATAGAGAGGGAGTGAAAGAAAGAAACAGAAAAACACACACAAATAGACAAACAGAAGACAGACAGGCAGCGAATGGTGGACAAACGGACATGTATGCAGACCGACATTGACGGGAAAAGGAGAAGGGACAACATCAGGGGGAGGAATGGATGCTACATATTCATAAAACATAAGGGTGGGAGGACTAAAAAAACATTTACAGATAGAAACCCTTTTCTTAATTTCATAACTTCAATAACATAATGATTTGGGCAATCTAAAGAGCACTACATTGTTACAAACCTATCCCGTCTCTTGGGTTTTCTTTGTTCTTCAAGTTGCTTGATGAAATTAGTCAAGAAGGCAGGATTGCCGAGTTGTCTAGAGAACATGATCATTGCAGTCTCCAAGTCAGAGTTCATGTACTGCAGAAAAAACATGGTAAATATAATCAAGAAAATATAAAAAATTTGGTTTAATAGGCTATGATGATAAGTCGAAAGAGGTTTTGATTACAGACCATTCGCAAATCCATCCATTCCAATCGTCTTTTTTATTTTCTTCAATGTTGATAGTATTGGTTTTTATCTAAGTCATAGACATGTGGATTATATCTCACCGTAAATAAATGTCCAAGCAATAGTTACATCGATTGGGATTCAGGCATTTCCAAACAACTTGTAGTAAATGAATATGTGTGCTCAGCGGAATCTCAACCCGACTCTAACGTCATTTGGCAAGACAATAAGACACATTAAAATGAATAAGTATATACCTCAGGGTCTGTGGTTGGTGGTAAAACGGCCAGTCCTGCAAAGAGCATATTCTTTGAGTAATCAAGTGCATTCACAAAGGGTACACCAAGATGGCTGATTTGTTCCTCTACTTCAGACATGTCAGCCTGTAGTTCATGAAAAGCTGCAACAAACATATTAAACGAGAGTAAAATAGTCGATCAATAATATCCAAATACTGCAGATTTTGGGATAAATTTGCCCATTTTAACATACATTGATCTTCAATAAATTGATAGCAAGTTGTCGCTCGAAATCACTTACCTAATCTCATCTACATGAATCAACACGTAGAACAATAAGAGAAAGGTTACTTCTTACGCCACTTCTTGGATTGAGAGTCCACCAATTGTCCTCTTGCGGACATGTTCCTAATAATGTCCTCCAGTTTAGAGACATGTTGGTGGGAAATGCAAGACCCACTTAAACAATTATTTGCTAAGATTGGATTGCGTCAGCATAGAATTTTAGGGAAACATGACAGTTACTAGTAGGCCTATATCGAGAAACACCAAATACGTAGGCCTATTGTGATGGGTATATCGACCGATTCTAGATACATTGTACGAACCGTCTGAGGACGAGTCAGTCTAGTTTTGGAGTTGAAGAACGAAGCTCAAATAATGAAGATCAGCCTCTGAAATCTAACCACTTTGTGTTGTGTAATCTGTTGTTGTGGAACAAAGGACCTGGGGACAACGGGTAGAGGAAACCTCACGTAACAAATGGGGGCTCGGCCAGGTACATAAAGTGGAAAGTATGATTTTCAGGTGATTTTTGTGATCATATTAGCGCTGGCATGTTGCATTACATTGCGTGCGACGAGTTTCATACACGTTACTTATGAGCGGACTGTTCGGTGTGTACTGTGTGTGTGTGTTGTCGATGTCGGTTCGTTAAGATGATATCGTCGGGCACCGCTTGGGTAGCCGTTTCAGGTTCGAGCATTCGTGGTGTGTGTGGTGAGAAAAACATTGTTGTTGTCTTCTCATGTTTCTGCATGGATTTGCAGGGTTTGACTGAGGGTTATAACAGTCAGGTTGTCTAGATTTCTCGGAAATTGTAGAATCTAGGTGTTTCAAGGTTGGCTGGGGATTATAACAGCCAGGCTCTAGTTCTTTCTAGGATATTTAGAAGGCTAGATTTTTTGCATGATGGCTAGCGAGTTCTCGTTGGGAGAGTTTGTTAGGGATCCGTTTGCGGAGCGGTTAAGCTCGTTGACTAAAGTGGAATTGTTAGATGTAGCAGCTCATTATGAGGTTGTTGGCATTAAACGTTACTTGCTAAAGTCGGACATTTTGAATAGGATTGTCGAGTTTCTGGTGGCTGAAGAGGTATTGTCTTCAGAGGCGGCAGGTAGTATCATTGTGACTCCTCCAGGGTCTAGGTCTCGGTCTCCTGAATTAAATTCTCAGGCTAGGTCTTCAGTTTCTGATGAAGTGAGGATTAAGGAGTTGGAATTAGAGAGGGCGAGAGTAGAGTTGGAGAGAGAGAAACTGGTTGCCGTACACAGAAAAGAGAGCAGAAATGCTGATAGGCATTTTGACGTTGCAAAACATGTCAGAATGGTCCCTCCATTCGAAGAGGAAGGGGTGGAAAAGTACTTTCCACACTTTGAGAAATTAGCTCAAAGCATGGGGTGGCCTAGGGAAATGTGGGCTCACCTGATTCAGAGTAAGTTTAGCGGTAAGGCTAGGGATGCTTACTTAGCAATGTCGATGGCCGACGTGTCGGATTACGATAAAGTAAAATCGAGCGTGCTAAAAGCTTACGAACTTGTACCCGAAGCGTACAGGCAGCGATTTCGCAAAGCGCGAAAGGAAGAATCGCAAACTCATATGGAGTTTTCAAAACAAAAAGAGCAATTGTTTGACAGATGGAGCTCATCTCTCCATGTAGATCATGATTATGATAAATTGCGTGAAATTCTTCTACTTGAGGAATTCAAGCGCACCGTGCGACTGGATGTTCGTATACATCTCGAGGAGCAGCGCGTCGATTCGCTGGATGAAGCAGCAAGAATCGCGGATGATTACGTGCTCACACACAAAATCTCAGACAAAGTGAGCGTAGAACCTAAGAAAAACAGTAACTGGAGCAAAAGCCAAAAAACTAGTTCATCACAAGTAAAAGATGAAACAAAACTGCAGTCCCAGCAAGGACAGGTAATAGAGGAAAGAATGTGCTATGCTTGCAAACAGTATGGGCACATAAAGTCAAAGTGTCCTTCACTTCAGGCTAAGAAACAGGAATCTAGTGCACATCCTAATGCATTCGTACAAACTGTGTCAAACTCACGAAGTGGAATTATTCCAGCGAACATAAAACAAATTCAGAAAGAGTATGAACCGTTTGTGTCTGTAGGATATGTATCTGTAGCAGAGAGTGATGTAGCAAGAAAAGTGAAAGTGTTGCGGGATACTGGTGCTTCTCAGTCCTTGATTTTGGAAAGTGCGTTGCCCTTTTGTGATAGTTCTTCTGTTGGTGCTAGTGTTTTGCTCAAAGGCATTGGAGACGGCTTTGTGGAGGCACCGCTTCATGTGGTAGACTTGAAGTCAAACCTTGTTTCTGGTATGGTGAAGATGGCAGTTAGACCATCACTTCCTGTGGAAGGGGTATCCATAATATTAGGTAATGATCTCGCTGGTGATAGAGTCGTGTCATGTCCAGTAGTAAGTTCGAGTCCTTGTGAAAGTTCTGAGACAGATGAGTTGGTTGCAGAATTTCCAGTAGTGTTCCCAGCATGTGCTGTAACTCGTTCAATGGCAAATAAAGTTGAGTCAGAGACGAAGTCTAATGAGATAGATATTGACTTAGGAGATTCTTTCTTTTGTCGTTTGGTTGACGATGAGTCTGATTCCAATGTGGATGAGAGTGCGAAAAAAGGATCATAGTGTAGGAAATAGTGAAAAATCTGAACCACTATCTTTGAACAAGAGTGAGTTGCTAAAGGAGCAACAGACATATCCTCAGCTGAGTTCTTTGAATGAGAGAGCTGTTTCTGAGGAGGAGGCATTGACTGTGCCTGTTTGTTATTACAAGAAAGCAGGTGTGCTAATGAGAAAGTGGAGGCCAGCAGATGTCCCTGCAGATGAGGTGTGGAAAGAAGTCCATCAAATTGTAGTCCCTTCTACATACAGGCAGGACATAATTAGCCTTGCTCATGAAGCTCCACTTGCAGGTCATTTAGGGGTTCACAAAACCCAGGAGAAAATTCTTTCTCATTTCTTTTGGCCCCATGTGCAAAAAGATGTTGCAAATTTTTGCAGAAGTTGCCATGCATGTCAAGTTGTAGGTAAACCGAATCAGAAAATACCGGCAGCACCATTGAAGCCAATACCGGCGTTCGATGAGCCATTTTCTAGGATCATAGTAGATTGTGTAGGTCCTCTGCCAAAGACAAAGGCACGTAATGAATACTTATTGACGATAATGTGCGCTGCGACGAGATATACCGAAGCGATACCATTAAGGCGCATTACAGCTAATAATGTAACAAAGGCGTGGTATGACAGGAAATCCAAAGAGAGGAATTTCGAGGTAGGAGATGAAGTTTTGGTCTTACTGCCGATAGTTAGTCATTCTTTGTAGGCTAGATTTTCTAGGCCGTACACTATTGCTAAGAAAGTTGGTGATGTCGACTATGTTGTCAATACTCCAGATAGGCAGAATATGCTTAAGCTGTATATCCGAAGAGATGACGAGAGTAAAGCACAACCAGTGTTGAGTGCTGTTGAACGTGACTCAAAGTGCGAAGTTGAGAAAGAAGTGTGCAAGATTGAAAGAGAGAACCCATGTGTGAAATTGAAAAATTCAGAGGTTCTAGCACACATCGATAACAAACTAATCCACTTGTCTATGAAGGAGAGGAGTGATGTGAAAGAGCTGTTGAGTGAATATCCACAGTTATTTGCTGATGTTCCCTCTCGTACTGATGCTGTTGAGCATGATGTTGATGTGGGAGATACGACCCCAATCAAACAGGCACCATATCGTGCAAACCCAACAAAACTGAAAAATCTTGAAAAGGAAATCGACTGTGAGAGTGCTTTCAACCAGGCGAAAGCCCTCTTATCTACCAATGTGGTACTGATGGCTCCGGATTTCAACCAGCCGTTCAGCATGATGGTGGATGCGAGTGATGTGGGTGCTGGTGCAGTTCTTACTCAAGCAGACGCTGAAGGTATCGACAGACCCATATCATTATTCTCAAAGAAACCGTGGAAAAAGAAACATTGACTTTGATACTTGCACTTGAACATTTCGACGTGTATGTCAGTGGATCTCAACATCCAGTGAGGGTATTAACTGATCATAATCCCCTGACATTCCTCAACAGAATGAAAAACAAGAACCAAAGACTGACGCGATGGAGTTTGCTGCTCCAAGAATACAACTTGGACATTCTACATGTGCCAGGAAAGGACAATGTTATTGCGGACGCTTTATCTTGTGTGTGATCTTTGGACTGAAGTGAACAAACTAATTGAGATATTCACAAGGAAAAGTGAACAACCCTTGTGTGAACCATATTCTTGAACAGTTGAACACTTACAGTGAAGCATCATTCTTGAACAGTTGAACATTGGTGAATTCACTAGAATTCTATGTGAGAAAGGAAACCAGAACTTTTAATTTTGATGGTTTCTTTAATAATCACAAAGCATTGTGAACATAGACTGATTGGACTCATTGAAACTGTTTATTGGACTCAAAGAAAAATGTATTTTTTTCTTATGTTTGCTTTTCAGATGTCTGTAAACCAATGTTATGTGTATGTGATATGCTTATCTTATTCGTTGACGAATTTGATATGCATGATAATATTATTGTGTTATAACCCTTTTGGTACAAACACAAGGAACTAGAAAGACTAGTGAGTTATCATTTTGTCTGTGCATGTATATATAAGAAAACAGAAACAGTAAATTGATTTATATGTTTTATCCAAAGCAGGATAAATATTGAAAGAAAGAATTTTGGAACAAAAAAGGATATTGGTGTTTTACCATATTTTTGGTTATGGATTAAAGTAATCAAAAAGTGTTCTTGAAAATATTCAATACTCAACCAACACAGATGATATGGTTTTGCACTACAACGCAAAACTTCAGATTAATAGTAACATGTTTCTACAACTGACGTGAAGGCTATATTATATTATCTTTCAGACAGATTTAATGTTGCTGAAGTTTGCTTATTATTATTTGTATGCAAAGAAATATGTTTAGATTCAAAGTTGCAAAGAAGCATGAAGACATATTGATATTGATAGGTCATTTAAGGTGAACTTCTCTGCGATTTGAATTAGTATTTGTTTTATGTTTAGTACAAATGACTTCTGATATATGCAAAAGTCAGTGATGAAAATGATATAGCAGGATGATAAAAGAATGGTTAATGTTTTTACTTATAGCTGTTCATACTCAATTTTATTGTATGAACAAAAACCACTAGACAACACTGTGATACCATTTGCATGCTGGTACTGTATAGTTTTACAAGCTGACTTGTTTATCAGATTTCTAAATTTACAAAGACCTCATACTTATAAATAATTTCAGGTTTTTGTATTCTTACAGCAGTTGCTGAAACAACATTGAAAAAGAAATGTTTTGATAGCACTTCTCCTACTGGTATAAGTGCTAATTTATGAGGGGGAGTGTGATGGGTATATCGACCGATTCTAGATACATTGTACGAACCGTCTGAGGACGAGTCAGTCTAGTTTTGGAGTTGAAGAACGAAGCTCAAATAATGAAGATCAGCCTCTGAAATCTAACCACTTTGTGTTGTGTAATCTGTTGTTGTGGAACAAAGGACCTGGGGACAACGGGTAGAGGAAACCACTCGTAACACTACTTTTGTTATAATACAATCATTTATAACGACTAAATTTTATCCTTGAGTATAGAATTATTCCGTTAAAATAAAAAGTGGAGCGTTTCTCACAAACGATGAAAGATTACTTCTTTACCAGTTTCCACTCTGTCTTGAATCTTCTTCTCCAGCATTTCAAACACTTGGACCTGTTTGTTTAATCGTTGATGACTTCGTCTAAAGATGATGGCGCCGATGATGACGAGGATGAAGATGAGCAAAGCGGTCGCAACCACAGCACCGACAATGACACCAATGTTGATGGACGTCGTAGAGTACTTTACGTATCCAGGGTAAAATACCAAGTTTCCATGGATAACCTGTAATTTATTTGAATGATCGATTGGTTTATAATTCGTCTGATCATGTGCATTCATGTGACAGTGACATTTGATTGATATTCTTTGATTCATTCAATGTAATAGTCAGCAAAGATTTTAAAGAGATCAATTTGTGCTGTAAATTTTCCCAGCCTATCGAAAACACTTTCGTTATTCACAAGCCTCATAATGTCCCAATAATTTCAACTCTTTCATTATGATTTGACTATTTTGAAAAGGAAAATAAAAGGACGAATGAAATCGTACACAAATTGTCAACAATGATCGAGAAATATACATCAGGTAGTTGAGAGGAGAAGCGCTGACTCGTGGCGTTACACCTTCATAAGTTACGTCGACCTCAAGCCTTAACGAAGAAGACAACCCTAAGGAGTTTTTAAACTAGTAGCCAATAGAAAGAAAAACTAAATATTTGACACTCATTTAACGAATTTCTTCTATATAAGGTAGGACATAATCATCACTACGTGTATACCTTGTAATTTATAAACATTGGTTTTACAGGGGTCAAGGAAAAGTAACTTCGTTTACGATTTTAAAATTATTTTAGAAATGAGAATCCTAAATGTCTCTTTGAAATACGAATAGAATACAAATACATACATTCAGATTAGACTTAAAAATGTATTTTTTACAAATTCATCCCCCAAATTATAAAAAAATAAGTAAGTTAGACATCTTGTGGTAGAAAAACGATGATAGGAAAGTAGCCAGATAAGTAAATTGACATACTGTTACAGCTGGTAGATCTTGGGTAGGTCCAGGCTCCACTGTTCCATTGATGTTTCCTGGTTGAGACTTCTTATTTGGTAGCTGGCATCGCAACACATTAATCTCAAGATCATCAACATCACATACACCATCAGGACCCAACAAAACTTGAATATCATCCTCTGTGCTTGCTAAGTCCAAATTTATTCCCTAGATATGAAAAGAAAATAATTAATGCAAGGAGCGTAGGTATAGATTTTAGCAGACACTGTCAATGAGTGAAAACACAAATTACACTCACAATATACACGATATTTGTGATAATATTGCTAGCAGTACATTGCTTTCAATCGCTGACGAGTTAAGCTAAGCCTAAGATGGGGGTAGTTCTACTAATGTTATTTCTCAATAGTGATGGCAGATAACGAATATTGAAGGGTATTTATCTATTTCATATTACTCGATCGTCACCATTAACGGAAGAATAAAGACAGGAAACACAAAAATACCTGTATTACACTCGTTGATACGGATGGGAGCTTTAGAAATTATAAAAACTTGACAAAATACACAATAAACGAAGTTTATACTAATTTTGCCATGGTGAGTAACAGTAATTTCAAGTCTCTCATATGATAATGCATAATTATATAATCCATTGACTACAGAAACCCGTTGGCTCCTGTATTTAGCCTGTAGGAATAGGAGAAGTCAGTAGTCGATGGATTTACAATTATGACAACATAAATACATTTCTAGAAATCCACTGTTTCATTCGTGAAGAAGTGGGAAACGATAATTGAAATAAATATTTTAGATCAAACAGGCACGACTCACTGCTATCTCAAGCCGGCTGTTGCCACTTTCATAGATTCTGTTTGGTCCAATGAAGCTTTCGTACATAGGGTCTGGGTAGTACTCTATAACGCCGCCATCGACGATATATCCATCAAAGTCAAAGGTCAGATTTGCTGTCATAACGCCATTTGTAGCCCGTCTCCTTTTGGCAGAGATACCATTGTCAGGAAAGCTTGGGGTTGGACAGATGAGAATAGTTTCCGTTCCATTGCAGAGCTGTTGAACATAAATCAACATGTCTTGAATCAAAATGAATAAATAAATCAAAGTTCATTAATAGTGAATTATAAGTCAATTACTGGAAGGAGATTTATAGTGATTCGCTATTAATTTCTATGGTTCTGGACGAATGATAATCTTAATTAAAGTTAAGATTATTCCTGTTAAGTAACCCATCCTTAACAACATTCACATATAGGTAGATGCACCCCCCCCCCCCCGTCTTTGATATTTTTCTCCCTCTTTCTCGTTATTGGTACCACCTCATCATTTTACCTTATATTTACTTTTAAGTTTTAATTGTATAACTTTTTTTTTTATTATTGGGGGTAGTCCTCGACGAATCATTTTTTGATTTTTGACTACCCCTTCCACATTTGCTGTTTTTTCTTCTTTTTAAAACATACATTGCTCCAACTGGAGTCGTTTCATATATAATGTACATGTTCTATTATTGTATTGTATGTATGTATATTATTTTATGTAGCTCCCTATGTTTTGCATTTGTGGAGAAATAAATTGAACTTGAACTTGAACTAATGAAACATCAAAGTTACAGGTACTGAGGGCTGTTTGCTATTTTGGTACACTTGCTTACTTTGTCTTCTTTGTGAATAAACAGACAAAAAGCAGCATGCTATTCAATAAATACCTCAGAGTTACTAGCATCTGTTGTAAGTGACGAAACTATTATCCGGGGCTCCTGGATGAGATCAAATCGTTGTCCTGTTAATGTGATATCAAGACCTCCTCTGTATCAAAAGAAGAAATATCACACGTTTCAGAATATTGAAAGAACATTTAAGCTGCATATACGCAGTTATGTTAAAGATAAGAATCAGAAAAGGTTGATCATGTAGCATATCAGTATTGGTGTGTACTGCAAGGTTCTAGAGTCATCAAAATCATAATAAATTTGGCCCAGTCTTGGTAGAGTAACAAGCACTATACACAGAAAGATGTATGGGACTACACAAATGGTGTCGGGGCTACTTACCTTTATTTCCGTATCTGTCTATGCCCATTACTCAGCCAGTATACATTTCCTACCAAAATTGTTTGGCAAATGATATTTATTTGTAATCTTGAACATTCAGTGTAAGTTTCGTTTGATTCTGTGATAATTCGTTTTCTTTTTTTTAACCAGAACTCAAGTTTATCTTAAGAAAATGTCACTTTGAGAACTGACCACAATTTATAGATTATTATCCACGTAATATTAAATTTGTCTGGGAAAATATATGTAATAATATCTAAGCCGTCCAAGTGGAGAGATATTTATATGGAAGTATAAATGCTTAGTTTTAGTCCCTTCCTACACTGTTGTCTATTTGTCCCCATTAGAGTTTCACAACACTGAGGTACATTGTCACTAGCCCAATGAAAAGTATAAACTATTGACTTTAAACATAACAAATCTTAAAATCATATAATATACCAACAAATACAATGATAAAACTTCGCCAGACTATCCTTTTTCTAGTTCCGTCGGTAGAAGAATAAAGATATGGTTCCTTACGACATGATGGACTCAGTTCTGTATTCGCCATCAATTATTGGGTTTGGGTTGTAGATAAAGCTGTAGTCCTCAAACCGTTTTACTAGTCCATCAAATGTCATGGTCAAGGACACAGTGATCTGTTCATTCATTTGCAAGCTGGTTGTGATACACATTGCAGTCGTATCTTCAACAATTCTGGAATTTTACAAATACAGTCATACATTAGAACATATAGGAAAATGTCTAAGACGTTGAAAAAGACATGTTGATAGCCTTCAAATTAGGATGTTATATTTGTCCCCCGAACACATTGCATTAGATTAAAGCTCTGTCTATTATGCTGGCGGGTGGGGGGGGGGGGGGGGGGGGTTAAATCTTAACTTACGACGCTTCCGACGTGTTATCTACAATTATTGAGTTGTTTATGAAAGCGAGTTTTCCTGACCGATCAATTTAGGTGTGCGCAAGCACAAGTGTGCGTGGGTACAATAGGCGTGTGTGTGTTTTGCATTGTGTCTGTGTGTCTTTCTGAATTATACTTTTTGATTTTGATTACACTGTAAACTTATATATTCCATAATCCATTCCTATTGAAAAAATATGATCCCAACAGTAAAATGCGATTCGAATGGCATCTACAAAGTCATCTACAATCTTCCCATTGTTGTAGAATTATTGAAAAAATACCTCTGAAGATAAATAATAGAAAAACATTTACAATTTTATCTAACAACACATAATATTAAAATGCTACTGAAAATATGTATAGCAAAAGGTTGCCATTAAGGTTCATAATATATATAAGTGATACTCACAAATTTGTGCATGGTGCTTCTCCAAAACTAGCTTCAATGTTCCTTCCGGTGTTGAGATACATCCCAGTAATTGTGATCTCTGTACCTCCAGCTACCTGCCCCTCCGTGGGACTAAAGCCTGATATAATGGGATCCTAGCCAGAAAATTACTTAATCGTATAAATCGTTTCAGCGGATTACACATCAAAATGAATTAGGTTAAAATGAACGTTTTATCATGTTTATATTCAACTACTTCGATTATTTCATCTCAAAGCCCGATATTAGAGTATAAGACAGGTGCAGATCTAGCTTTTTTTCCAAGGAGGGGGGGGGGGGGGGGGGTTGACCCAGTGGCGGATCCAGGATTTTCAAAAAATCGCGCCTTTTTACTGTTTAACTGTTTTTTATTCTTCTTTTCGCCCCCTTTTTTCTCTCTCTTTTTCTCTTGGCCGCCCAAGGAGGGGGATTGGGGGGGGGGGGTGTTTAAACCGCCGAAACTCCCCTAAATCCGCCCCTGTAAGAGGAAAAGTAAACTAGGCGATTTGTTATGTACTCACTCTGTACAAGAATTCTGTAGTACTTTCTCCGGTCTTATTGCTTTCACCAGACCTCACTGTGATTTCAATGCGTCCTGAGATGACTTCTGTAGATAAACCAGTCATGCAGCTAACACTGTCAACAATAAGAGAATCAGACAAACGATCATTTGACATATACATTTTTTTGCAGTCAAATTCTTTTCGTTACTTGTCTTTTCATTATGTACGTTTTTTTTTGTTATTCTTGCGAAGATATCCTCATGAATCACTATGACGCAAACTATCATGTATGTAACACATTTAATGTTTTGAATAATAAATGAAACTTGCTATATAATAATAATAATAATATGACAAATTTATATAGCGCTTGTGACAAAAGTTTCAAAGTGCTGTACATGTACACAAATCAAAATTACTTCAAACAAAAAATCAATGTTACTAATGTAATTAACATTACTCAAATTACCAAGAAAATTAAATATTACTAATATAATTATCTTGGAAGGAACATGAACAAATAAGAGTACATGATCAATTAACACGCTAAACATTTTGATGCAGAATGTATCGTCAACAACAATACATGTATAGCATTCTAGGACTGCTGGTGATGACGGCAATTTCATGAAGGAACAAATAAAAATTACCCTTCTGTAACAATTCATTGGCCATTTATGAGACGTTAAAAAAATACATCGATCAAAATGATCCTATGTGTGTTGCTTTTACCTCTGTCCTGGCTGATAGAATGAACCCATGTCAGTCAGACTACACATCAAGTCTCCAATGACGATTTCCAGTACATCGTCAAATTCTACTCCTACGTCAGTTCCCGTAATCTCTAGTCTCGTTTGAGCATTGATAGGAACTGACAAGGGATAAAACTATGGAAAAAACACAATATTAAAGTCTCATGCAGATTATTTTGTATGATTAGTTTGATAATTGTTTGTACAATCATGTTTATCATGCATGTCTATTTGACATTTCAAAGTAGGACTCTAGTTCATTGATACAATTATAACACATAGATCACACACAATAATGAATGATTTCATGCGTCTTGAGCATATGATATCAAATGGATTTGGCGACTTACAAATTTCATGTATTACAATTTACAAATTATTATTATTTCAATTAGAATCATATGATACCTACATGACCTTGCATAACGTATTTGATGACAGGTAAGTATTCATACACTTGGTAGTGATTTATTATTTTCTTACGTCACTGATTACTGGTGCTGAACAGAGCTGGGTGTCATTCTGACTGAGAAACTGATTATTCTGACAAACATCACTCTGAATGACATTGCAGTCATCACCACACCAACCACAGTTTAAGAAGGATGGGGTTGCTCCTTCTGACAGGCACCGGCTGCAACTTCCACTGTTAACTGAACACTTGTACAGGGTTACTTCAATGGAAAAGAAGAGAAAATATGATTTATTTATTTTTTAACTATTTTTATAAATTTGTACCAATCAAACCAAACGTAGTCAATTCCTGAGTTTAATGCAACTATCAACATTACTTTCTTACAATTTTGTAGAAATGATTCAGAATAGTTACTCAAGTTTATAGTATCTTCCAGATGAATTCGCAAATGAAGATTTAGAAGTGAAGTCTCAAATGAAAATGGTAATTAATTTTTGATAAATTTTTCACTTTCTTCCTAAACATTAACAATAGATTTTTATGAAATTAAATGCTTGACAAAAAAAACAAAAAAAATCGTCAAAGCAACAACAAAAAACATATATATTTTCCCGCATTAGGAATGTTTTCGAAGTGATAATTTCACCGTTTTAAAGGAGATCTGCGGCGACAATTTTGTTCAATTGTTAGCCAAAGCATATTTTGCAACTGATGGAAAATATATTAGTAATAACGAAAAGGGTTTTCTACCATATGTGTCTGTCGGGTCATCTATGTCGTATTGCCCATTCCACTGAACCGAGATGCTTACATTCTTCTCGAGGATGTCCTCATTAAACATGTACTGAAATAAGAGGTTCAAACAAACATAGTGTTAGGGTTAAATTGATTTACAGGTGTAATACGAATGTCTTCGTTAGCGTAAATGGGACTAAAATGATGAAAGGGCAAAAGGTCAAGGTAATAGTTTTCAAAATACAGGATAGACCTAGGTTTATTTCTTTTTGTGTGGCGTGGATGAAACATCAACCATCCAGCATCAAACGTTTGATGTTACAGTCTTTATACTAATATTGATCATGAAGTTGGATTAGATGCTATTCTATATTGGTTGGAAACATATCCTCAATTCACATCATATCAATAATATTGGTGATAGATAATTAAGAATTGTTCTCCCAAGGTTCCAAAGACATATTTACCTCTTCAGCGCTACAAAGAATGTAACTTCCATTGAAGAAGGACATGGGTACTCGTATATCGACTCCATCGATATGAAGAATGCAATCAACCGACTGGACCTGATAAAATATTAAATTTGAAAACAAAGTCCTTTTATAATTTAGCGAGATGACAACTTGTAAAATGTTCATGTTTTTATCAGAGATTATTCAATTATCGAAGCGGGAAAGTACTTCACATTTGTCACACTCAACCCAGGTGAGTTTAATTATTATCAGGTAGTAATTCACTATTTAAAATTCTTGAACGCTGAAATTGGACGCCGTGCGACGCCAGCTAATAATAATGGAGCGTCGGGAGTGAAAATGTGACTTATTATTTGGAGTTGTAATAGCAGCAGCAGTAGTAGTAGTAATAATAAAAATCATCATAGCAGATATGAAATCATACCTTTGTCTGCTCTGTGGGGAGATTATTTGCTAGAAGTGAGTAACCAGAAGGAATGTTAACTGGTATGAAAAACCGTTCTGATGTCGCCAACAGCTGAGGGCAATAACTCTGGCCTTTGTTTTCGGAACCCACGGCGTTCTATAAATTTGAAATAGATACAAGATACAAAAGAAAAAATAAATCAAACACATCGCACCTGTAGCTTATCACGTTATCAATAATTGTGTATGTACTGCAAGGACTCATTGAATGGCATGATTTCCAAGCATAACTCATATTACTCAGAGTCTAATTATTTCAGTAGGTCTGTTTCTTTGCATTTTGCAAAATGTCCAGACCTCTCTTTGCGCATTTCTTTGGTTTACGCTATTTTGTTTTTTAAAGTGAAGACATTTCAAAGTGAAGAAAACATCGATTTCAACATTTGGTGATAGCAAGAGGAGACAACCTTTACATGATATGCGAGTAATATAGATACCAATCTAACCCTTATTCTTTTTAATGAAATAATTAAAAAGTATTGCTCAACGAGAAAGATAATGTTCATTTAGTTTGAAAGATCTGCTTACATTTTCTCCAATCACCACTGTTTCTCCCGGCTGACATGAGCTTTTATCATGTGTACACATGTTGTCATACACACACCAGTCACATGGCCAAGGACTTGTTACACAAGAAGAACAACTGGAAGAAACAAAAGAAGTAGCTGGAACTTAAAGAATTATACTATGTAAAGGCTGTGGTCCTAAGAATAAAGAATCTTTACATGCATCCCCTATCTAGCTGAAATTAGATTGTACAACAAACGCTCGGTGAATATTGTGACGCAGTCAATATCATATACACTAGCCAAACTCTAAACTTCAACTCTAGACTAAATATAACCTTAAATCTAAACCTGACCTGAGACCCAATTGCAGCCCTAATTGACGCAATAAAGCGTAGAGCAATGTTTGCCAAAGCAAGTGTCGGGCCTCCTCGAGTCATTTAATCTATTCATAGACATTGCAATTTATAACTTCACTTAAAATGTACAGCACGTTACATGAATATTTGATTTATAGCAATTGTAAAGATAGGAGAGTATTAAAGCCAATTGCGTATATGATGGAATGGTGAAATCATATTACATTGAAAATATCTTTTTAATATCCATGACATTTCCTTGAATTAAGCTAGCAAAGGATTGTCAAATTGATAAAATCATCACAAATATTTAAACAAATATGTAGTCAGTAAAAGAATGGGACAAATTACCTTTGACTTGCCCAGTAAGTAAAAATAAGGATCTTTATATAACAAAGCAGAGGTGGCATATTAACAAACTTAGAAACCAAAGAACCTACGATTTTAGATGTGTGCAGTCAAACGATATAAAATCCGTGCTCACGAAGCTCACTCCAGTTTCCGTTGAGACAATAGAAAGTGTCAATGTTACATGGTCCGCTGGATGTAAATGTAAGAAGATGATATAGATAAGACGGTTGCAAAGTTGTTCAAGGATTCTTTTTAAAGAAAATTTCAGGACCTTAATACATTGCCCATAGGAATCACGTTGGGATAATGTAATATGTTATTGTAAAATTGGCACTTTTCAAAGGTGACGTAGTAGGTTCATTTAGTATTTGATTTTTTTTACAATCATCGTTTATTTGTTACCCCCATCCCCTCAACATAATATAAAAGGAGTATCTTTTGATGTAAAGTGAAATAAAACAAATCTTTAGTGATAAGGAAAAATACATTCGATATTTAGTATAAATAAATGCAAAGATAAAAGAAAGGGAAACTACAGTATCCCATTTATAACTCATATGAACCTTCTTATTCAGTATCGGATTTTCTCCAAAGTCTCACTCGTCTTTTCCTACTTTTCTACTCTTCTACTAATATTCTTCTAAAACGACAGCCTTTGAAGTCTTATATCGTGGGTTTAAACGTTGACGTTATGCGCCGTACTGACGCAATTAACTTGTATGTTCGCAAGCTTGTTTTTTAATTTTGATTACTCTTTGTTTTAGTCCTGTGTGAACCCTCGTCGCCGTGGTATGTGGATCGTTGTTTACAACTGCCAGGTTTCGCAACCTTACATTTCAAATTACGACGATCTTGTGGGAACATTTTGAGCTAAGAGAAGAATCATGTCATATACTGTAGAAATAGTGAGAATTTCGATTTTAAAAAGGTAATAAATTAACAGAGAAGTACTTGATATATTTCCCTACCTTCTTCTGGAATTGTAGGTAATTCACTCATAGGAGGAGATACGCACATGACTGTATTGGCAGTATTAATAGCAGCATTGACCTGGTAGGAGTCGAAGGCACATTGGTATTGATGGCTGTCTTTGAGAGCTGGTAGCTGCTGAACGGTAATGGTGAGCTACCGCATTTAAAAACAAGATAAGATTTGATGTACACAAGACGGAGACCATACTCTGTAATCAACGATAACTCGACGAATACTCCAGTTACCAATACTCTTATTTAAGTGAAGGCGTATTAGAATTTCAGCCGAGTCTAGAGTTTCATATTCAGCGATCCAAAATTAGTTTTTGATGGACATAAAGTCCCAATATCATCATCAACTTCAGATGGCGCTGTAAAGCGCTGCTGTGGTCTTCACGAGAGCACGCCATGTAACTCTTTCACCTGCCATTTGTGTTGCACCTTTCATTCCTTGTCCAGACACTTTCTTGATATCATCAGTCCAAGATATTGGTGGACGACCTCTACCCCGTTTTCCTTCGACTGTTCCTTGCAGTATTTGCTTCTCAACACCTTCAGATCTCCTAACAATGTGCCCAAAATAGTTTAGTTTTCTTACCATGATTCCCCTTCTAATGGTCAAGTCTGTTCCAATCTTTATAATGAGGTCAAAATAAAAATTTAATTTCATCGACTTACTTCTTGTGTTGTGTCTTGATAAGGCAATCTATGATCAGGCTGGACATCTGAGATGGATACACACTGCAAGGCATTGTAAGATATCCATCGAGTTGACTCGTCAGGGAAGGGGCATTCATTGTATCGTGTACATCTTGAAGGGGAGAGGGTATGAGAAGGGAGAAAAAACTGATGAAAAGAAATAAAGACGAGTGGGAAAATACCCTTTTTACACGTGATATTTTTTTTTTTTTAAAGATTCAAGATGTGAAAGCAGAACCAGTTGTTTTGTCTAAGAGTTGCCATAGCTTCGGATCCCACATCCTCCTGCTGTGTGGAAGTATGGTCAACAGGACATGTTAAATGTTTTTAACTTGAATCAATGTAAGTAAAGTAACGGAAAATCAACATCATCATGCTACCCATATATTGCACTCACCTTGCTTCTAGAGTACACCATCCACAGTAGGGGTCTCCAGCATTTCCTTCATCCTCACCGATGCACTTCTCGCAGCTCTGGTACTGGCCACAGTTGACTAAATTTAACGTGAGAACCTGAATATTAATATGTAAATGAAATAAACAAATTTAAGCAATTGCTAAAACATCTGAAGTCATATGGATTCTGACATCAGCTGTCATAACCAAGATAAATTATATATCATATCTATCTGAAGATTCTTACCTTTGAACCTTGGTCTGAACTTGTAGCAAGGGTAAGCTGCTCTTTCGATTCATCAAGGAACAACTCTTGTAGGACAGATCCACTTCCAAGAGAGACATTTTCATATACGTAGCCAGACGAACCGTTCACTATGTTCAACTATTTCGAGAATTACAAGCAAAATATGGATTGGTGTAATTTATTTTGTTCCTAATGAGCAAGAGAAAATGTTCAGGGTATTAGGGAAGAGAAAGTATGACAGTAAAGGCAGTAATAAAAGGAATAAAGCCACCTATTTGATATCGTAAACATGTAGGCCTAGTAATTTTCCGTGAAACAAAATTTGAATATTGAGGCTTCATTAATACCCTCACCTACAATTGCAACATCATTGACTTCTTCATAATTATATCTAATTAGATGGCATACAGTATTCCCGATACTTTTTACGTGACACAATACCTTGGAGATCTTCGTATAATATCAAATCAAATGAATCAAATGAATGGTGGTGGTTATTTTACCTGACTGCTACGAAAGCATTAATGCTTGTAAGTAAGCGACCGGACCGATTAGGCATTTAGTACTCACATGAAATTTCGATATTTTATATCTTTCAGTTTACTAAAGCTTTTTAGTGTGTTTGTAATATAATTGTAATAGAAATCATATCTTGCTATACTTATGTTTATGTGCCGTTGTACGGCCGAGATATTATTTGTATGACAAACATACTCAATGTATCTATCTTTATTAATTTGTTTATTGTTCATAAAGAAACCAAGACGAAGGGTAAATGCACTGACAAAAAATATTTTATAGCATGAATTAGTTATGTGAGTTGACAAATTATTGAAACTTATCGGATGTACTGTATACAGAAAATGCATTTTGCCAACAAAGAGAGTTAGCTGTATACAATACTGTTTTTTTTTTCGGCATCGTACAATGTAAGCAGGTACATTTATGTTAATTATATCTTTACATAGTAAAGGTACCAAACCTTGTGGAGGTTTCCTTCTGTATCTCCCATGAATGCCACTGTATGGTGTCTCTCTATGGTGGTCACTATGGAGGTGGGTATCACACCAGGAACGGTGATAATGGGTGAAGCAGAGAGGGGAACCGTTCCATTGGCATACTTGTGGGGAAACTCCAGATGACCATCTTTTAAATAAAAGGCGGTACATTGTACTGAATCTGGTGGTGGTGGTGTGAACAAAATCTGTCAGGAAAACAAAGGAAAGAATTTATCACATTTTAGAAGAAACACATATTTCATAAGCTCCTGCATATGTAACATGCGTGTTATAGCGTAATGTCTTTCTCTCCCTCTCTCTGTGGTAAACATGATGGATATCACATTTAGAATGGTGATTATGGGTTAGGAATACTGTTCTACTGACTATACACTTAAAAACATTAGACTGAACCTGAGAAAATGAGAAGAGAACGCCAATAAGTATTTGCGAATACGAGCCAAATACATTGCGTGACTAAAGCTACGGGTACTTTGATCACACTGACCCATTATTTTTCAAATTGAGAATTCTGAAAGTTACTGATATTCATTTTATGCAAATTGCAGTGTTTCATGTACCGACTTAATAAAAAAGAACTGCCTTTATCATTTTGTAACTATTTTACTTTAAATAGAGACATTCACAACTACCCAACCAGACATTCTTCTGATTTCCACTTGTTTACGCCAAGGAATGCTTTAGCCCAAATCTCGATAAGATATGTAGGTCCTGACATTTGGAACGCTTTGCCGCATGAAATACGAGCTTGTAACAACCTTTTATTACTTAAAAAGAAAATGAAGGAATTATTTCTCTCAAAATATGATTGTTAGCTGTTAAGGTACATTTTGTATAGAGCTAGTTACGTATTGTGTATTTCCTTGATTTTGCTTGTTATTCAAATACGTTAAGGGGCATGATTTTTGTATTTTGTAACGACATAATGATTTATTCTAAGCCACGTTCTATCTTTACCTAATAAGTATCAACTATTTTATCAATAGGGACGTTGCGCTTCAAACATTTTTTGTTTATGCATTGTTCCTACTATGTATTATATCTCAATGTTACCCACTGTATTTTATTATCTGTAAACAATTATTTTGCATGGTGAATAAATAAAATAATCAAACAAACAAACAAAGGTTCGTACGAATCTCCCTGTTTTCCATGGTATTCCCGAATTTTCATGATCTGAAAATCGTTCGTACGGCGTTCGTAGCAGTTCGTAATGGCATTTGTGACCGAGGCTGAAACTGTTTAAACGCAAGAGCTGAACCAAAGTCACCGGGTAGCTTTCTGTATCAAACAATGACGCAAACGCAGATTAATTGTGATGCCGAATTCATTTTCCTTGAATAATTTTGTATGTTGATTTTTGTATAGTTTGTTTGAAAGGTATCTGAGTTTGATGGAAGTGAAATGGATTACAAGGCCCCTTCTAAAGTGTTGGGAGCCCCAAAAATTTGTTGGCAAAATTTAACTGAAATTGTATCATAATGTGAAAGAGAATGCCATTTAAAACACACTTCTGCAAAGGTTTCCTCCAAAATGTGTTTGAGGACAAATATTGATAAAAGAATACATAATGTACGCAGAAAACCTAAATTTTGCATTCTGTCATCAATACTCAACTCCAAACACATTTATTTTGAAAATCCTTGCAGAAACGTGTCTTAAATGACACCCTCTCTCACATTATGATACAAGTTAAGTGAATTTAGAACGCCCGATATGCTCCACTGCTCGCCATATGTTTGTATTCTATTATTTTTACAAAATTGGCTCCAAGTGAGTAGCTGTGCAGGTAATGGTTCTAGCTTCAATCATGATCATTTGGAAAACTATTTTTGACAATTAAACGATACACGAATTGACTCGTAATTTGTATGAGGAATGATAAATTGGGTTACCAGAAAACTTATCATAGATATTTGGCTATATGTCACGCGAAATTCGCTACTCAGCCTCGAAATTTTTCTCCATGGATTCGTCCCTGACTGATCAAATATTGCAGGGCCGCTTACAGACTGTGATTTGTTTTTTTTTAATTTTATGAAACGGCTATTGCAAATCGATTTCACAACTTATCTTTACACCATTCTGGGTACACATTGCGGATACTGCTCTTAGATTACTTCTGTTGGATTGGTTAAGAAAAATTGACACATTATAACGTTCATAATTATGTTATTTTACATTGACTTACTGGAGATTCACGACACGTGCTGCCACGCAGGTAAATGTTCGTTGTGCTATCGTTAGTTCCTTGGATACATCCTAAGACAGCAATGTCAAAGCTCTGCTGGACATCACTCATATTATAGGCACAGAGGAAAGATGAGCCCTCATTTGAAAATACCGCGTATAATATGGCATCAGTACTGTCGATATTTAGTGAGTCAGCTAGCTGCGATCCTGCTGGTCCGATATGAGCAGATTTGAACATATTGTTAGATCCACACTGCAGCTCTATTTCTGTGTATGACTCAAAGAACTGGTCTAGTGAATTACGACAAAGACGTCCCAAGTGCACACTATTTTCTCTGGATATGAAATAGTACAGATAATCCTTATAAGCAATCAGATGTTTGAATAAACTCACCGACATGACATTAGATCGTGGTATGTTTTGCACGGTATCCAAGTCTAAAAGATTGTGCTTTGCAGTAAAAGTATCTACGCTACCACTGACCCCTGTGAATAGGTAAAAGTTTTCATTTTGGGTACCCTCACCGGGTCCTATATATTCAGCTCCCAAAACAACAGCTCCAACAGTAGGTAGATCATTTGTTGTCACAACTGACTGACCATTGGTTGAATCATACCTCATTACATCATGTGATATATTAGTCAAGCTCCTTGTCTCACAGTAACCGTCACAGCCTCCACAAGTGATTAGAGTGTTATTCTGAGGTGTTGTCACCACAATGAGAAGTTCATTATCATTAATGTTAGGTTGATCAGCACACTTTCCAGTATTCACCGTATGCTGGAGAGTTAGGTCTGAGTCGAGTTGGTAGAGCCTCTCCCGTGCTCCAATATAGATATCTCCAGTGATGTTGTTGATGGCGATGTGGTTGAATGGTAGTTCAGTTCAGTTCAGTTCATTTTATTCAAAACCATACAAAGCATGATATAATCTGTTACATAAAAAAGAGACTGGTAATAGTACATCAATCAACATATTCTAACTTGATTACATCATAAACTGAATGGTTTTAGGACCCCTTTAGAAGCTAAGCTTGTGAGCGGGGCCCTATAACAAAATACATACATTTACAGTAAAAAGAATGTTACGTATGATTATACAATGGATGAAAATACTAAGCTACAGAATATAGAACATACAAATACTCTCACACACACACACACAGACACCACACACGCACATCACCATACACAGCAAACACACTGACGAGTAGGTCCTTAGTGGTCAAAAAGCATTTCAGAATGAGAAATTACTAAGATGCGAATAAAAACTATGTCAGTCTTTCAAGCAGGTACGTTTTAGATAAACTTCTAAACCTAGAAAGAGTTGTACTATTTTTTATATCATCAGGCAGACTGTTCCATTCTTTAATGCAAGAGATATGGAAAGAGGTCAGAGTGACATTTGTTCTTGCAAAAGGCTGTCGAATAAGACACCTTTGACGTGTATTATAATTATGAATTTGCGAGTTCTGACGGAATAAATCTTTTAACGTACATTCATGAGGCATAGACTTAAGATTAAACATAAATAATATGCAATTGAACGACACAAGTCCACTTAGTGGTAACGTTCTTAGTCGAAGGAACAATGGAGAACTTGGATGTCTATAATAAGAATTAGTAATAAGCCGTATTGCTTTCTTCTGCCATACTCTCAACTTATCAAGATATGACTTAAAGGTGTTTCCCCAAGCAACATTACAATATGTCAAATAAGGAAGAATAATACTATTATATAATGTTATCAGCACTCTTTCAGGTAAAATAAATTTTAATCTAAAAATGACACCTACACTACGGGACAACTTTGTGCATACAGCATCTAAATGATTTCTCCAAGATAAATGCTCATCCATGGTTAGCCCTAAGAACTGAACATTTTCACTAAGCGCAACATCATGGTAGGGTGGAGTCAGAGTCAGGAGGGGTAAAGGATGATACCAGGTAGGAGGAGAGAGGAGCTGATTGGATGGATCGAGTCTGACATGATATGAGGATCAGGAAAAGCAGCAACTCGCTCATCTTTTTCCGATCCATGCCTGTAGAGATTTCCAGAACTGCAGGTTGTTATGTCAATCTGTAAAAAACATAATAAGACACTTTAAAAATACAATCAAATATAATATAAATTATGATAATAATGATGTTAATTGTTATACAGTAGGCTTGCGGTTGCACCATGTGAGAGAGAGAGAGAGGGAGGATTGCGAAGTCCTGAAAAGGACTCTCGATAATCTTTCTTTCTTGAGTGTGTGTAGTCCTGAAAAGGACTGTTGATGTAGTCTTGAAAAAGACTGTTGATGTAGTCTTGAAAAAGACTGTTGGTTAACTTTCTTAGCTTATAGATCTAAGGAGTACTATAGCGCCGGTTGGAGAGGATATGTGGCGGGAGTGACTCGACGTTTCGAACAGGTTGAATATCCGTCGTCAGGAGTGGGGAATAGCAACCGCAAGCCTACTGTATATCTACATCACCATGCAAGCCGATACTTATAAGCAGCATCTAAATAATGATGTTGTTTTACCAGGGCAGCCTCATCAGATTCAGTGCTGTTCTTCCTAATCGAACTGCTTTTAGTATTATCCGGGTGTAGAGTGGCAAACGTGGATAAAATATATTGTACTGTGCACACAATGAGATGGAGACTAACCATAATTTATGTATTGATTATGTGCAATGAACTATCCATGAAGTGGTGTTTTTATTGTTATTACATATCGATAAATAGACATCAGCACATGCAAGAAACCTCGATAAAAAGGACGTCATGGTGATTACACTGCAGGAAAATAATATTTCACTTTTAAATGGGCTGTCACTTAACATGACAGCTCTTCAGCCATTTTTAACACCCTCTACATTCTCAAAGAAAATAACATTACAAAATGAAAAAATGTCGTGACATGTATCACTCATATCTCATAAGAAATGGTTAACATAGTGAATGATTAATCTTGCCGAATAAAGAATGACAATTGTTTAGTTATCTAAATATATCAATGTTCATATACTACTCACCCTTAGTCCTGGTTTCAACAGAAGGCAGATATCAAGCTGAATCAGTAATTCTCAGCAGGCAGGTGATGATGTTTTATAAAATGTCGGCCTGAAAACTGAATATGCTTCGATTAAAAGCACTACTTCCGCTTTTAGAATGTACCATTTATTTACAGAATATGTTTTTACCATAATTATTTTTCAATTTTATACAGGAGCACTTTACAGAATAGGAATAACCATTTTTATTTATTTCTGGTCATTTATTTTTGGGATAAAGTATATTCTATGTGCGTAAAACTATATTCATGTATTTTGAAAATGTGAAATTTGATAAAATAAAAACATGTTTGTTATTTTTCCCCATACCATAATGGTATGAGCCCCCTATTCCAAAAATAGATCACTAGATCATATTTTGTGTATTGCGACACAGGCGTCACAAATAGACGGTGTCTGCCCTAGACATAAATTAACAGAGTTTCTATTTGTAATGTCGGTATGTGTTTGTTGGCTAGCGCTATCAAGTTAGGATATGATTTGTCCTCCATTCAGATTTTTAAAAGTTAAAAGTGCTTTAACATAAAAATCAAAACAAATTCCCCATTGACGCCTGTGAATAGGACAAGGCTCAGTAAGCGCATCAGCTACGATAAGTGATGGACGTGTCCTTCTGAGGTATGATCACAAAGACAATGAGTTGATTTTCACTTAAATTTTCTCCATTTGGATCAGTACACTTCCAGTATTCATGGTATGTTTCAGATTTAGTTCCAAGTCGAGTTGGTAGAGCCTCTCCCGTGCTCCAATATAGACATCTCCAGTCAGAGGCGGATCCAAGAAGGGGGCCGGGGCCCCCTCCCCTGGGAAAAAAGAGGGAAAACACGTTAATTTTACCTGTTTTGGAGATGGACCCCCTCCCCTGGCGCTCAATGCGGGGGGGGGGGGGGAGTACGATGTTTCCATTTTTCGAGAGCCGCTAAATATTTTCTCACGAATTGGGCCCCCTCTTAGACCCCCTCCCATGCCGCCGGCTGGATCCGCACCTGTCTCCATTGATATTGTTGATGGCGATGTGGTTGAATGGTAGGGTGGAGTCAAGAGTCAGGAGGGGTAAAGGATGATACCAGGTAGGAGGAGAGAGGAGCTGATTGGATGGACCGTGGGTGGCATGATATGAAGATCAGAAAGAGCCGTAACGCTCCCATCTCCTTCCAAGCCATGCCTGTAGAGACTTCCAGCACTGGAGGCTGCTATTTATTTACAAGATCTGTTTAAAAAATAACATGAACAAGTTAAGAATAGAATTTGATATAATACAGATAAGCATTAATTGGTTTACCCAGGGGGTGTTGTATCAGTGCTGTTCTTTCTAAGGGCCCTGATATTATTATTACTTCACTGATTGTCAGGTACCCAATTGCATGGGTATAGATTTGCAAAAGTGGAATTGATGTCTATCCAAATTACGTCAGTTTTTAAATTGATAGTGAAGGAAATGCAGTCGATAGATACTGTACACACAACGGCAGGAGGTTTATACTATAAACCATATAGATTAAAGAATTATGCGTTATGTATTATCCATGAGGTGTTGTTTCTTTGCTATATATCGATGAGTAAACATTAGCATATGGCAGAACCTTGACAAAAAGAACATTATTATGATTACATTCCAAACAAATACTATGTCACGTTTGAAAAGGGCTGTCATGTTTTATGACAGCTCTTCAACCAACCGTTTTAACCCCTTCCAACACCAAACAATCTTGATGATGATGATGCTACTCATGTATCTTTGAGATGGAAACCCAATTCTGTTTAACACGGGGCATATATTTACAACGCCAAAAATACTCAGTCATTTCGTAATTGAAGTATATGGTCATTCAATACTCACCCTTATTCCGGGTTTCAACAGAAGGCAAAGATCAAGCTGAATCTGTAACTCTCAATAATCTAGTAATGATGTCTTACAATATGGCGGCGAGCAACTGAACATGCTTCGATTAAATTAACACTACTTCCGCTTTAAGAATGAACCATTTCTTTATAAAAAAAAGTGTTTCTATCATTTTTATCTTTAATTAAGACAGGATAAATATTCAGTATTTCAATAAGCATCCCCAACCTTGTGTTCGTTTGATTGTGTGATAAATTATGTCTATATGCAGAAATGATATGCGAGTATTTCGATAATGTAAAATTTGATAAATATAAACCTACTTGTCTTTTTTCCCCACACCATAATGGAATGTGCCCCCATTCAAACGACACAGTACAAAACAACCGTCGAAAGAGATTTTTCTGCCAGTTATGATCGATCTATAATAAATTTTCGAACTGTAAGGGGTTAGGAAATTCACTGTGACCTGTAGAGGGCGGAGTGCTGAGACAAGCCGGCACTCTTTGCTTGTCCCTCTCACAGGTGAGTTGATCGAACTTGGACCGCTTTAATGTTTAGTAAATATTGATATTGTTATGCTAAATATTCCTTGTTGATGGAGCCGTCGGTGTAGCTAACTATTTAAGGAAAATCCAACCTTTGTAATAGGCCTAAGTTGTTTTATACTAAAGAAGAAAAATGCTACATGTTGGCGAATCTCATGTAGGCAATTTCGTCAGCGGATTGTCTTGGACAACTCGCCCGTTTGTCATTTTAACAAAATATATTTATTCTATTTCCTAAGTAACTTGCTCCTTCGGGCACTACTCAAAATATATTATGGATAGCATATCACCATTGGTTTTTTACAAAATCTTGCTGAGTTAAACATTAGTCATTGACTTTAGTCATTCTTCTGTGTGTTTGAACAAATAGGAAAGTGATATGGCACTACGTCACAATGAGTCTAACGATTCAGCCAATTTGAAACACCCGTATGTACATGTATAGTGATTACAATTGTCAAAAATCGTAACTTTCTTATCTGTTGTCCGATTTCATTCAAACTTTTACCAGTGTGCATCTCTGATTGTTTTTTTAACGCTTAAATTACTTGTCTATTAAGGTTGGATTTCCCTTTAAGAGTGAATGATATTTTCATTCCATCATTCAGCAACTATCCACAAATTTGGAATGACTTTTGACGTATCGAGTTTCTCATGTACAGTAAACCATAAAGATTTTTCTTTTTATGTAAAATAAACACTGTCTTCATAGAAAATAGAAATGTGCCTCTCTGTTTGGTATGTTTTCTTTTTGAGTAGTTGTCTATTAAAGTGCAATCCACCCCTTGTAATAAATTGGTTTGAATGAAAGCAGAAAATAACAGAAACGGGATGGCAAAAGTTTGAAATGAATCGGACCAATAGTAAGGAAGTTATGAATGTTTGAGAAAGAGATCACTTAGTCTATGCGAATCTCAAATTGGTAGTTTGGTCAGTGGACGTGGATAACTCTCCCATTCGCCGTGTACAACAAATATCATTAATTTCTGTTTTTCTCGTGAGTTCCTTCACCATTGGGGCACTACTCAAAATATATTATAGACAGCATATTATTATATGTCCTTTAAAAGGAATAGACCCTCCTGAGCCATGAATTTTAGAAGGAAAAAAAATTGAGTAATTTTATATGTTGGAACAGATGAGATAGTACTCCGGCACATCACATTGATATTACTGCTTCAGCCAATTTGAAGCGATCATACCTATAACGATTTTAATATAATTTATAACTTTCTTATATTTAGTAAGATTTAATTGAAACTTTCATCAGTTTAATTCTATAATTTTTCAGTTTTCTATAGAGTAGTTGTCTGTTTGGGTTAGATTTTCCTTTAAGGTTAGATTTTCCTTTAAGGTTAGATTTTCCTCTAAATATATTCTGCATGGCATTGAGAAAAGTACCAGGGAGCGATCAAATACACCGTTGAATAGTATAGAAACCTATGTCACAGATGAGCGAATAACTATTGGCATGATCTGACGTCAAATTTCTCCATCGTAGGAAAAAAACTGGCAATTCTGACGCCGTAAAAAAAAAAAAAGATTCATGTAACCCTTGTACCCATATAGTGGCTTGTATTGTCTCCTCTCCCTGTGATCGGACGTGTGACTCTATTTTTAGACTGCCATCAGTTTTCAAGAATGGTGTATACTATGCCTGAATAATATCTATTTGTACAGGTGATGGAAAATAATATTTGGTTAAGCGCTTTGTTCTATTCATGATGTAAGCCTTGATAGACCTCAAGCGCGCAGCCAGGATTTTATTTTAAGGGGGCAGTAGTGAGCACGCGAAGCTTGCTCTCTAGAGGGGGGGTGCAGGTACGGGGAGTTTCCCCCTCCCTCGCGAAGCGCGGAAGCTTTGACGTTTCATTACATTATTAGAGAAAGAAGACGATTCGTTGTACCGTGCTTGACTCTTAATCCTTGTCTAAATTCAGTTTATTTTGTCGTTTTATTGAATTATTAGAGAAAGAAGACTATTCCTTGTACCGTTCTCGACTCCTAATCCTTGTCTAAATTCAGTTTATTTTGTCGTTTTATTGAATTATTAGAGAAAGAAGACGATTCGTTGTACCGTTCTTGACTCTTAATCCTTTTCTTCTTACGTACTCTTCCTTTCTTCTTTCTCTTTTTTTTTCTTTTGGGGGCTGGCGTTTTGGGGGGGGGGCGACCGCCCCCACCGCCCACCTGGGTACGCGCCTGATAGACCTCCATTTAATGGTGATATTTTATAAAGTAGCTTCTTGTGATGATAGACCAAAAGAATGCTGCCATTTGCCCATATATTTTTAGTTTTGTTATACCAGTGGGTTGCTTGCCTTTGCTTCGAAATATGCATATCTATTTTGTTGTTATTTTGCAGGTTCATTGCTATATTCATTGCTCTAGGTTTTGTTACAAAGAAAAAGAACTCATGTGACGTATGTGTGCCAGCCCTCCCCCTCCCCTCGAGAACAGAAAAGGAAGTTCTATTGAAACATGGAAATGTCTCTGTCTCTGTTTATGTATTGAGTGATTTTAAACTAGAAACAATGATCATACGAAAAATGTACCACTCTTACACTTTTTAATTTTTTTCTCTCTTAAAATCCTCTATTACTCTAGCATGTCTGTTACTCCCTCTCCGTCAGAATGGATGGATTTTTATATTTCTCTCTCTTATGTACCACAGACATATTTGTTAAGTAATTTTGTTTTATTCCTCTAATTGAGTAATACAAAAGTACAATTGAATACTATAAATACACCTTTACATTATTGATTGCTTATACATAGACATAATTGAACAAAAACTCATTTCGTACATAGACATATATTATAAATCAATTGTACATATTAATCACTTATATAACAATTTTTTGTTTAAACTAGAGGTTATTTTACTGGAACTGCCAGCCCCCCTCCCTCACACAAACAGACACACACACACACGCACATAGTACTCGGTGGATGTCTGCACAAATTCTCAACTCAAGACAAATATACTAAATAAGTAAGTTATTAACCATGCTGCAAAATAGAGTTACACTTTAACAAGCTCACGGTTGAGAGGAAAACAAATCTTAATTTATACTAAGCTGCTCCCACTTTAAAAAATGTAATACCAGCTTTTTTATTCTAATGGCCATTTTCTTTTCCTCATTCCTATAATTAAAATAGTTTTCTTCATCTTTTCTAAAGTTGGTACTTGTCCCCCCGATCTTGACATAAATATACCATACTTCACCATGAAAATTATAGTATTACAGATTTTTTTAATTCTATTTGAACTACCTGCTAACCCAGCAAATATATCTCGCCATTCTTAATCTTTAATTTCATCTGACTCAAAAAGTTGTACTAAAGTCTGCCATATCTTTTGAACGCTCCCGCAAGATAAAAATTAATGTTTGTATGTTTCTATTTCCCGTTTACACAACGAACATAAATTATCACCAACAAAACCAAATCTATGAAGATGCCCATTAGTATATATGGCTCCATGCAATAATCTAAATTGAAATTCTCGTTGGTTTTTAATGAGTATAGTAATTATTGGTCTAAAAAATATATCTTTTAATTCTTTATCTATAAAATCGTAAGTATGCACATGCACACACCAACACACACATACACACGAACACACAGGCACACCATTTTGTATTGGTTGTTATGGAAAAATGAACTAACAACTGTGTTTTTGGAATAAATTGAAAAGCTGAGAGGACCAAGGTTCATCAACATGATCTTAACCTTTTTTTAACTAATACAAAACAAAATCATCTCTCTCTCTCTCTCCCACTCTTGCTCATGTTTTTCTATCTCGCACACACACACACACTCACACGCACACCATCTATTGGTTGTATGCAAAAGTAATTCTATGTTTTGGAATAAAAAGATGATATGATCAAAACAGTTTAAAGTGAATAATTTTTAAAAGAAATCACCTAGATAATTCTTAAAGAAACAACGTTTTTATTTTTTTAACGGAACGATTATTACATAAATATAAATCATTTAATAAATGAAGATGAACAAATTAGGCCGAAAATACTTAATGAATTATTAAAAAATATACATGTATAATCTTGATGACCCGAAATTAGTAGTTATGGACTCTACTCTACTCCGGGTCTACCTTTCTCTCATGTTTTTAATTACACGGTCACTTTTTATTCCTATGATATGAAGGAAACTAGTATGTTTTGCTTGAACTAAGAATTATAAAATGTATGTCGCTGTACATACGATTGGTACATGATATAGACAGAGATGAAAGCAACCTGTTTATTAAGCTTCTAAACTGTATATAAACGTGTTTTATGTTCATACATGTCACAACTTAATAATGCTTTGATGGTCCGGAGCCTTTCTTCCTCTCTCGTTTTCTATCACAAAGTCACTTTACCCTGGGATTACAAAGGAACGTAATACCTTTTGATGGAATAAAGTATCAAACGTTTGTGGGCGTCTGCATATATTTGTTGAGTATAACATTTGTTTTTTATTGATCAAGGATGATTTCAATTCACATTGCATACCATTGGATGTAGCAAAGTTTGATGGAAATATGGAACGATGTAACTGCCAATAGACAACTTTTTCATAATAATAACAACTGTTATACCACACTACAATATTGGGCAACTGAAGAGAAATGAATGTCAATACATTATTAAATATCCCATGAAACTCATAGTTGAATTACGTAACAACTTTGTAATGTTTTCGGATTTCAATATGTGGTGAACAAGGCTATTGTAATTAGCGTCGACTTTTTTTTAAAGCATGAGCGTTCAAACTTACAATTACCTAATCATTTCAATTATGTGACATGAATACATATATATATATTTATAATTGGTATATATCATCTTGATTTATATATAACCTTGGTTTAAAAGTGGGTTATTGATCATATATCCTAACAAAAATGTATTATCAAATTTCTTTTTAATTCAAAACAAATGGCAATTTTATATCATCAATGAAATTGTAAATCGTATTTAAATATGCACAGTATTCTAAGTTTTCTATATTTTGTTATGTTTTATATGTTTTATATATACCATGTACCTTTTACTCTGTAAATTGAATCATTTCAGCTATCAGTGTCATCTGTATGTTCGATGACTTTTATCTCAATAAACCAATACAATAAAATAATATAATATACCCCGGATATATTTAGAGTAGGTATGTTTTCAATACCTTCGCATATCAGTCATACATAATATTCAACATCTTTTCTAAAGTAAAATTGTTAGAGGTGCAATAATAAATCCCAAATACAACCGAAAGTTCTATATAACAAATTAATTATATCACGAGATTCATTATATCCCTCATATCCAGTTGAAACGTGGTTAAATACAAGGCAATACATATTACATAATTCTTAGACAAGAAAATAAAGTGCATGGCAAACCATGTACCTCTTGTGTACAGACAAATACTACTTAATTAATGTAATGCCATACAATTGACATAATAAGCTCGTTTTTTTTTTTTTTTCACAGCTTTAACATTTTAATGGTCGTAAAGATGAAAATGTTTAGTTCCAACATAGTGGATTTATGTACATGATAGAGTTGTATGGAGTTTAAACAGAAGATATATGGCGATTTGAGTATTGTGCGCTTCATTGCATTAATATCTATATGTGAAACTAACAGAAGAATATATCCATCAAAACGGGGGAAAAATAATTGTACAATGATTATGAGGTACAGATGAAAATTCGAAATATATCAGGTTTGTACAAAAACTGTTCTCTTTCTATCTGTATAAAGAAATCATGTTGCATTGTAAACATATTGCGAGTGTGGTAAAACTTGTATGACTGATTTAAAAACTGATATGTTTATCTTATCCATCGAAATAGAACATGGAAGGCTAAAGTTATGGGGGTGAAGTATTTGCGGCGGGAAGTAAGAGGGTGCTTATTACCCCTATGTCATTGAAGGCGTTATGGCGTTACAATGTAGATCTATTTCAGAAGGCCCTCCATGTCATTCTTGGTGAGATTGTAAAGGTGCAACAAATTCGACAGATGACTGAATTGACCTTTGAACTCCTGCATCAAATAAAGAAAACAAATGAATGATGCAAATGTCGATATCCGTAAGAAAATCATATTTTAATATTTTCCGTTCAAATCCTGACTCATCTGTTTATCAAATAAACGATAATATTTCTCCATCACTAAATGAATGTATAGAGATCATGTCATTAGCAAATAAATGTATGGCTTTAATTATATGACTTAATTCATTACAGTAGTACAGAAAAGAGAAGAACGTGCACTTCGTTAATCAAAATTCAAACTTAGTCCGTCTTATGACTACGTCTGCGGTTGATTGAACATAATTTTAATAAATCTTCGGGGAAAACACGAGCAGATTGATAAGCCCACAGGACAGAAGGTCCGTGGGATCGACAAATTACCATACGCCCGACAAAGGTAATGCACGATGTAATAATGACATTTAAAACCATGGCCCATCGGTCATTTGTAGCCTCATGGAAAGGAAAGTGACTGTAATGTCCCATATAGTTGTGCAACACCTGCTCCTGCACCAATTCCTATGCGTCTATAACCTACATTATTCAAATCATTAACTTCAACCCTGGCTCTACCCAGCACTATTTGTAACCCTAACCATCAACCTATACCTAACTAAAACACAATTGCAACCTGACCACTAGCCCTATACCTTTGACGAATTACACCTCTATGCCGGGTGATCAATTTTTTTTTTGTCTCGTGAGCTGTTATCATTTTACAGAAGATTATAAAACAATGACCAGGTTGAAAATATTTTAAAAGGCCCAATTTGCAGTGCCCCAAAACCATATTAAAAAACTGTCGGTTTGGCTGCCATTTTTCCTTGAAAAACTCTTTAAAAACCGTCGTTGTTTGATAATTCTTGTTTTTCGGGGGTAAGTTCTGCCCATGCGCCACGAAATCGAGAAGAGTTACGTGACCAAAGAACCGGAATCATTCACAGGTGCTAGAGAGCGAGCAATCATACTGCAACAACCGGTGACATTTCTGTTGGCGTATCAGAAGACTACACTCCAAGGGCGGGCTTTCGATTTGTGACAAAACACCGGAATGTGAGAAATATCGACGATGTTTAGTTCCAGTGTAAATGCAGCTACTGTTCCAGTGAGTATAGTTAAATCATTGTGATACATGATTCAATTACGAGAGTGACGATTCGTATCCCAGCCCTGCACTAATGTCCTTTGGCAAGACAATAATCTACATTTGCCACTCCTGACCCAGGTGTGAATGGTTACGTGAAATACCACAGCGCTCCATATCTGGCCGATAATATGCTCTAACAAATGGTAAGAACAGTCCAGGGGTGTAGTAGCATGACAAACACAAGCGCTATACAAGAAAACAGTACCTACAATTACACCTACAACTATATATCGCACTTGCAAATGGGGGACCCGTTTACACCTTTGTGAAGGGTGATAGACATGGCTTACTGTCTTGTGAAAGTAAGTTAGTGCTTGGCTGGGATTCGATTCTAATTATTCGGATTGAGCTTCACGTGGATGAACCACTAAACAACGATACTTCCTTATTAAACCCTATCCGTATTATACTAATATACCTTAGAGATAGAGGAGCAGGCCTTATTCAGCTTTCCTGGTCGGACCTTGGGTTGACTTGTAACCTGGGTGCAGTAATCAGTCATCATCTTTTTCTGGAGTGGATGTTCATTGTAGTAGGGAAGGTGATCCGATTCAGCCTAATGTGAAAGAACATACATTTATGATGAAAAAATGAATGCAATATGAGTACTTAGGTGTTGCATTTTAAAGATCTAAATTTCCCTAATTCAGTCCGACATAGAAGCTAATTTGACGATTGGAAACTGGTGTGACATTTTAAGTCTCCATATGGAGCCAAGATCAAAATTAAAACGAAGGTTTCTGCAGGGTTTAGGAACCAGCTACACCAACCATCATGGAGTCTTTCGGATCTGGGGATCAGACCAGTTCAATGAAATCCATTCCATCTTATTTGAAAGGCAGTATGGATTGTGACGTGGCAAACTGAGTAATATCATCCTCACTGATGTCGAATTACCTGTCTCAAGGTGTTGGTCGTTGTTGCGTCATTAAGAGCACCAGCGAGAGCGATGGCACATCTATCTGCTGTTTCTGATCTCGGCATCTCAAACATTGATGGTAGGTTGGTGAGTACTGAACTCCAGAAGTTAGACAAGCTGTGGATGCAAGTTATTGATACATCATGAGATAACACAACTTGGATTTTTTTTCTCACAACTCATTGCTGGTAGGGGTGTGAGTAAACAATTGCACTCCTCTAAAAGGTTTTAAAAGAACAAATTGTCAGATTGGGAAAGGTTTCCTTAACATGTTTTGACTTTAGACAGGAGGGGGAGAGGTATTTAATGGAGCAAGACGAATTATCAGCGGAACGTATCCCCAATATACCGAACTAACTTGATTAGACAGATTTTTCGCTTCACCACGGTCGTTGCTATTGATGGGTTGTCATAAACATAAAACCGAGAGGCGAGGTAGCTTTTCAGGGTGCATTGATTATTATGAAACTGTTTATCTTCATAGGCATGAACTTATAGTAATGACTGAATAGTTTTTATGGAATCATGTACCATTTACATACTGTTTGAAGATGACTACACACAATTGAACTATGAAATACAACACTGGAATAAATTATAATATACTGTACATAATGTGTTCAAACATTTAAATGTATGATCCATGCTCACCAATTTTTCTTCCATTTTTCCGCGCAATCCTCGGGCAATCCTCCACCTGCGTACTTCATAGCCAGTTCATCAAATGTGTCAAAGAGATGCTTGACAGGTAGAGGGATCTTAGCTGGTTTCTTGAACATCACTTCAAAGATACCATCCACATATGGACTGATCGATGCCTATATCAATGAAATAAAGATGACCATACTTACATCAAATGGAACTATGTGTGATATTATAGAATAATTATTGGTATTTCATCTTAACGACACTATTCAACATTTTCACATTTTTATGGTGATTGTAGTACTGTCCATTATAGAATAGAATTGGTTTAAGAACAAACATCTTTCAAATTACATCAAAACATAAAAAGAGAGATTAAATATTTGTTCAAAGAAATTTGAGTTCCTTTTCATCACTAATGATATAAACTATTGTTATACTTCATTCTTAGGAGTGTGAATAACACTACATTTACAATGACTGGAATGTGAAAAATAAAGATTAATTGATTGATTGATGGATGATTAGATATATTGAATCGGTTTTTGTCATAATAACACTGAATATGCAGCTCAAGTGAAGGGCTGAACATGTTCATTTAACAAAGCAAAACATACAGAATACATACAAATCGAAATCAAACTCAAGACGTATTAATTATAAAATAGAAAATTAACTTTCAGGATTTCAAAAAGCCGACAGAAACAAGTTTCAATGGATCAGTATAGAACCAAAATCCGCTACGAAAATCTTGTATAGACTCACCTTCATAGTTAGCATATGGGGGATCGCTAGATTTCGATCGAGGTTTGCTTTCATTCGATTCATATGATCAGGCAGGTTACTTTTTTTCCTTGTTAGCTCTTCTACACCACCCTGCAAAAAAATTAAACAGCGAACTTTTATTTTGCCTCTATTTGCTCTTTCACCATATTTCTCCTTTTCTCTTTTTTATTTTCCCTTTTCTCTCTTCCTCTCGCTTTATCTCTATCTGCCTCTTGTTTCCTCTTTTTCTGATTTCCTCTCCTCTCCCTCTGTCTCTCACTATCGCTCTCCCATCTTCTTCTTCTGTCTCTCTCTCTCTCTCTCCCTTTCCTCCTCTCCTCTCTCTTCGTTTCAATTCCTCTATTTCTTTATCTCTGCTCTGCCCTGCTTTTCCCTCATTTAATTATTGCTAAAGTCATTGAGAATTTAGACGATCAATATGGGATTTTACACAGCGAGGCGAGACAAATGACTCGTTCGACCTATGTGTTACGTGATTAAAGGTGTATTGTACACCAGGAAAATAGAAGCAAAACGTTTTCAATCTTTACTATTTCGAAAGCAGGTGCCCAAAGAATAAGCAATAAGTGATATTAATCAAAGTCCCATGACGAATTTTTGAAGGTATAAGAATGTTGACTTACACGGTACAATAACATTATATTCACATGTAGCGTTAAAAGAATAGAATGGCACAAGAACAGTTACTAACTTTCAGATGGATAGCATTTAAAGCTGGTTGTGAGGGCTGTGATTCAGGATTCATCTCCACGGTCACATGCTGCAATGATTCGTCTGTAAAAAAAAAAAGATGCTTAGATTATATGCCTAAATGTCAGTGAATGGTGCAATCCTCGCTATCGCAATACCCCCAAAATGCTCGGATGTAAATTTCAAGCCCGATATCAAATGCACTTTAGAAAAGCTTGGTGCATTAGTCGCTTCAAGTCCATTTCACGCAGCTGTGTTACGCTTGCGCGCCTCGTTTCCACCTAACCTCATAGTAATTGAGTATGTCTTGTCTTACATGTCTTTGAAGATACTTCTTTCAGATCGAGGGTTTGATATTCATCACCATAGTTCTTTGGTATCAGTGCAACGTGGGATCCGTCTCTAATCTGGAAGTACAAAATATAGTTAGGAATTTTATTCAGTGTTCCGCAGTAATATTCAAGACTAACCTATCTGCGCAGGGTCATTTATTTATTGTATTCACCATGCACAGTGCCTGGAGTTAAGAAATATTTGTGTGAACAATAATTACATGGTCAGCTGGCCCTGCGCAGCAAAGGTACACACGGACATTACTGCTAAAAATCCGGAACCATTGTTTACATGCGTAAGTATTACCCGGTTACGAAAATGACATGTACCTTCGACATTGGTCTAAACATAAACTATTCCTGTTTATGGGATTTATTTAATAGTTTCAAAGATGCAGTGCTAAAATACCAATGATTCTAAGCTCTCTTCTATTATTACCCCTGCCAATATGCCGGATGGATATTTCAGGATCAAAATTCTACTATATTTATACAAACACCTCAATATAACAAAATTACAGATCCACTTGTCAGTTCTACGAGGTAAAATTAAGTGCTTACACGTAGCATTTACGATTACTATCAATATAATTATGCATAACACACTGCTAATAAGCTATAAGCTAGTAACGTACCCCAAAGCTCTTCATTGTATTGATCATGGTTTTCCCCTGTGTCTCAGAGGATTTGTCTATTTCTTGTAGCAAAGTGATCCTGTCAGAAGTCTGAATCCACACTGAAAAAAACCAAAAGATAGAACGAGGGAAGTTTTAATATCTCGATAACAGCAATTATTATGCTTATGGCATAGTCTATAGTTCATCCCTCATGGTCCCCTTTTTCTTATGTTAATTGAAAACTAATTTGTTGAGATAACCACATGTCAGGGACCATGCAGGGAGGTCTAATCCCCCCTGGCCAAAATAGTGCAGAAGGGCTTTAAAGGCTCATTACATTATTAGTAAAATACATATATTTTCCCCACAGTTATTACGCACTGTTCTTTTTTTTCAGCCAATGATTGTGGAAATGTTTCAACTGCTCCCGACTTTGTTTTTGTTAAAGATATGGGTTTGAGTTCGAATCGAGTTATGTGTTAGGCTTATGGTCAGGCTTCGTTTGGTCCATGTTCTAAGCAAGCAAATCGGTTGGTGTACGAAATAAGCCGCGGATGAATTGACATTCATTACGGTTCTTCTTCATACAACCGAATTTAAACAATTATTATGATTTCATTCATTACTCTCACCTAGATCAACTGCATCTATGTCCCTCGGCATCAAGCAGTAACTCTTCTTCCAGAGTGAGTCTAGAATCTTCTGTTTGGCTTGTTTCACAGTATCAACATCCAACACAGTCACGTGAAGATAAACATTTCCGTCTTCATCAACAACATCAATGTCCTAGAATGGCAAGGGAAATAGAACGTTAATAGCAGGTATTGAAAGGATGATCTTGATATTGATATTGTTTATTCTCTTTAAATAATAAAGGCTGAAAATTGTGTCAATCTGCCGGTTAACTGAATCTGGTCTCGCCAAAACCTCTATCCTGTCTCTGCGGCCTAGTGGTTAAGGCATTCTAAGCCAGGATCGTGGGTTCATTTCGAAATAGACTGATTTCAACCTTTGTAAAATGTATGGCAACAAAGGGGGGGGGGGCAATAATAGAGCTACAGACCGCGAGTGATGGATCTTAAATTACAATCGAAACCCTTTGAGAATTTAGCTATGGCATTGAAGCCGGTTGAGACAATTTTATTCATACACAATCAGTCACTTATATTATCACCCATTACAGGCAGCCAACTTACGAGAGAATGAAAGTCGATTTCCTGATCAAAGAGTTTGCTAAACTCCAGTGTGTAGTATGCATCTCCAGTAACGACATCTATAGGACCTTTCTCGGCCTGGGTCTTTACTGCTTGGTACAGCATGTACAATGGGTAGACGCCATACACCTGAGGTAGTACCAACCAAAAAATGAGGAGAACAAAAGGGCAACATAGGAAAGGGTATGTAGGCCATGTAATATTCATATTTGACGTGAGTAAATCATCAGTGTGGATAAAACCGCTGAAAGCATTCGGTGAATATAAATCCTGTCAGATATCCATTAAATAAAACTAGATGGAGAGTGGCAGATGTAGAGTCAGATTTAAAAGATCAGATTCATTTATTTACTATGTCCGTAATAGTAAATAATATGAAATATAACATGAAGCGATATGTCACAATGTTTTCATATTCTTAAAATGATAATTGCCATTCATAAATATTTAAAAAGTTATTCGTTTATATTAAGCGTGAAGACACAACCGACGGAAATTGACTTCACTATAAAATATGTAAACCATAAAAGAAAATAAATATGACATATTATATTTGAGAACAAACCTCACCTTCAAGTACTCGAACATAAACAAGGCAAACCAGTTGTTGATCAATTTCTCTGTGATTGATTCAGTGCTGAAAAAAGAGGAAATATTTTCAAAGAAAAATATGAACAAGAATTCGAATTCAAGAAATTGATACTTTTAAACGTAAACATAACTTTAAAAGGTAGCTCATTAAACGGCCCATGACATCGAAATACAAGTGTATTCCTGTTGGTGTGCAGTCCTGCATACATCTCATATTTTGATATGTAAACTTTTGAATTTGTTTCATAGATTTTTAAAAAAAAATTGAATTTTTTTTTCTTCAAACCTGCTAAGCTCCACCCCAAAAACCTCCAGATCTCATTTCCCTTGTGACATCACCTGTCAGTCATCAATGAGCTAATTTGAGAAAGTGATGTGTATCTTTGCCGAAGTCGACCACCTGTTACAATACGTAATACAATTTTAACACACAAGTTGCTATGTCAGACATGTTGTAGCATCACCAGGAAGACAAAGGCAATGATGATGTATTTTACATATGTATGGAAGCATGCAATTCTATTATGAACATGTGCTAAGGGGAAATTACATATCATTGTCTATTCTTGAATATTAGTTTAGTCTGACATGACTGACATAGCAACGTATATCTTGCTATTGTTTGTGGTATTGTTATAGGTGGTTAACTTTGGCAAAGTAACATGTCACTTTGTCAAGTTAGCTCATTGACGACGGACATAAAAATGATAAAGATGTGTGTAAACAAAATGATTACTTGGTAAATAGGGTATCCATCCGTCTTCTGGACTTAGATGCTGTTACGATTTCATCTTCAACAAGTGATGTCAATACACTGAAGATAAACACGAACAGGGAGGAAAGAAAACATTACAAAATGTTAAGGGAAATATCCGGGTAAATTATGACAAATAATAAAAGCACGTGTATATTCCTCTAGGAAAACGCAGATGAGCATTTCGTTTTAAAAGGGACACAAATAATAATTGACTATTTGCTGTTAACATGATCGCCTTGAGTTTGATGAAATCAACTAAATGGCAATTTCAAGACGCTGTTTTTTTTTATCCGATAGAAATTATGATCGTATTCCGTAATGTTTCATTGGTACATTTCAATAGCCAGTAGAAAGCCTGTTAAAATTGCATTGTGTTGCTTTTTTGAAAGTCTTTGCTTTGTTTCACTTCAGGTTGTCTAAGTTATTTACTTTTACAGTATGTTTGAACTCAACTACAAGACGTAAACTTACTTTGTAAAGTGGATCGACTTTCCCTCGCTGACGAATGTGATTGCCAATAGAGATGCAATGAGCTCCCTACCAAACAAAATGGGAGAAGCCAATTATTGCCTCGTTATGTCCGACCATATTGAATTCAACAATAGACAGCTGTCGAGGTGGAAAGGGGATTTATGATTCTTATATATATAAAGTTATTAGGTTTATGGCACAATATAAATAATTTTTGGGGGGTCAAATTTATTAAAGTAAATGTCGTGGGAAATAATCAGAAACACGTTATTTTGTATCGGCTTTATAGAGGTGTCATAGTCGAGAGGTTGATGAGTGCTCGAGCGCTTGACCGAAAGTCACGAAGCCCCTTGTACGGCATTACTGTCCTTCAACAAGATATTAATTAATTTTTGCCATTCTCCGCCCTAGTCCTGGCAACCTGTTTAATAAATAAATTACAAGAGGAAAGTCGAAAAATGCTGGGTGAACTGACGTTTAATAGTATCCGAGCAAATAATGGAACGTTTATATGTTGGAGCCAGGCTTTATACAAGAAGTCATCGCTTTAATAATATTCATTACATTATAGTATCTCGTTGAAAATAAATGAGTTTAACAATATACAATACTTCTAGCTTGTATATATCGTAGAGTATTGACATTCAACACCAAAGGTGAGAATATTCGTGTACCTTTCTCGACCCCGTCCCGCTTTCTTATTTTCGAGTTGCCTGATGAATTCTATCATTCCGGCCTTCTCCTTCAGCATACGATAGAAAGATATCAACGAATGCTCCATAAAGTCTTCCATGTACTGAAAAAAAATAGACAGGAATATTATTGAGCAGAAATGTTTACAGAAGATACAATCAAGCAGAAGAACCGGTGCAAAGCATTTGAGTGAACTGCACACTTTTAAACATCAAGCACCGTGTTATCTATCTATTTATATATACCCTATGTAAACCTTGAAGACGAACCACCGTAAGTCTCTTATAAGATGCTTAAACAGAATAGCTACCTATAAATCACTAGTCTAATATTTGTAAAGTTAGCATTTCTTTGTGATATAAAACTTATTGTTTAGAAGAAAGCCTTTTCATATCAAGAATATTTTACCTCTGGTTCTGTTGTTTCTGGATGAATACCGAGCCCAGCAAACAACATCATTGTGACATATTGGACATGCCCTACGAATGGAACTCCTTGCTTCTGGACTCTGTCGTCAGCGTCAGATAAATCCAAACTGGTATTTGAGACTAATGGACAAATGCGAGGAACAAAGACATCATAATTATTGTGGGTTTGGTTTAAGTCCATCTAAGGCGAAAGAGTTGCATTGGGGATATATTTCATTGATATAATATGGGGGTTAGATATATTGATGTTCATGTAATAGAGGTGTTTTGGTCTAGTGGATAAGTCACCCGACTGCAGATTGCAAGGTACAGGTTTCGAGTCCCGCCGCTGCACTAATGACCTCTGGCAAGACGTTAATCTAAATTTGCCACTCTCCACCCAGGTGTTAAATGGGTACCCGGTACGATGCGAAAGTTAATGTGGTTGGATGAGCAATTGGCGCTTGTAAAACGGCGACTGGCCGGAATGCTCCCCAGGGAGTGGAGAATGTGCATAAATTGTGTGCGGGTAAGCCTGAATCCGATGACCGGGATAATTTATGTGTACTGCGCCTAGAAACAAAGTATTAGGCGCATTACAAATGTGAGCTATTATTATTATTATTATTATAATACCGTAATAGCTGATTTGGTAGTATTGGAAATGTTTGTAGCAAATAATAAATAATACCTTCTCGAACTCTTTTCAAGATGTTCATTCGGATCATTTTGACCTCGTCCTTAGCTCGTTTCACTTTCAGTTGTTTCTTTCTGAACCACCACGCTAGAAGAATCATCGGAATGATGATCAAAATGGGGATGACAATGACCACAGGTATTACAATGGCTATCAAAGGGTTACCTTCCGTAGCCCATGCTGAAACAAAGCCTGGAGAGAACCTTACATTCCCGTGCACCACCTGGGTGAAAGTTAAACAAGATTATGATAATATAATCAATGATAAATTTGTATAGCGCATAATTAATACATTATAATAATTCTCTATGCGATTCAACATAATACAGAAAATGTAAATACTAAGGTAGGTCTTAAGTGCTTTTTTAAAAGTATCGAGAGAATATATGTTCCTAATTTTCATGGGTCGAGAACTCCATAGAGCATTAACTAATGCCTTAAAGGATTGAGTTCAAAACAAAAACGACAACAAAATACATCATAGTACTGGTCAAACTGGTTCAGTAAAGTGTTTGAAATCCGTTCCCCAAAACAGCAACTCATATGCCATGTGCATGTGCTTATTTAACACTGGAAGAGGCTGAAAAGGTTAGGCTAGACCAAAGGATTTTTAGAACTTTTTTAAAGTACCAAAATAGTGTTCATGGCTGCAGACTGTTAAACGTATACAAAACCATCCCTACAAAGAAAATCGTAGTGCGGTATACTACCGAACGCCAAACCTCACACTCTCATGCCCATATCTCAACAACACACTTCGAGCAGGACTTATATCCGCGTGCCTAACCTAATGACCTCACATCCCAGATCCCAGCAATCATATATATATGTACCTTAATGATGTTCATCCATATTCCAAACCTTACATTCTCCTTACCATATCCTTTGTATTATTTTGTTAATACTAATTTTGTTTCATTCCTCCAGATGTGTAATACAAATATATAATTTAATAAAATAATTAAACGTTTTCAGTATTTATTGCTTAAACATTAACATAATTAAACAAAAACTAATTTGAAGTATATATATAAATAAGCAACAATGGGAAGTAAATAAATCATAAGTCAATTGTACGTATTATTAACTTATATAAAAACATGTTAAAAAATGGAGGGTATTTTACTGGTATTCCCAGCTCCCCCTCCCTCAAATCCCCGACACACACACACACACGAGCGCGCGCGCGCCCCCGCCCACACTTATATACACCCGATACCTTCACTCTCACACCTCCATACCCTTACACATCTCGCAAACACACACTTAGACTCACCCACATCATTCTGTCAAGACCAATCCCAAACACCCTATATCATCATGGAAACACCTTCATACGCCCACTCCCAATTTATGTATTAGTACGCCTACCCACCAGGGGGAGGGGGGGGGGGGTACGTCCGGAAAATGTGAAAAAAGTGCAAAAAATAAATGTCTAGCAAATACTGACTAAAGACTGCAACACACTTTTAGGCTCTGAAGGGCCCAAGAGTGCATCGTTTAGACTAATACAAATGCAAAAGTCTTCTCGCTCGGTCGCTACGCTCCCTCGCATAATATCCTTCAAAACGTACAAGTAAATATTGAAGAAAATCTGTATTCCGTTTGCATCACGTAATCATGTATGTTTACAAGATTAAGAGTTATAAAAATAGATCAATGCTACAAAAAGTGCCAGTTTCCATATTTCAGGTATTCCGTAATATTGGTTGGTTTTAATAGTTCACTACTTGCACATAGTCTATATATTTGCCATTTCAACTCCAATAGCGATATCAATGTTCATCTACATGACAGAGGTCTAGAGTGTAAAATATAAATCCCATCCATGCCCAAGCACCCTACTTACTAAAATGTACCTACTAAATATGTAAAACCCTTCGGACTGCATACTAATTACCGGCAAAGTAAAAATGTGCAACAGGCATATTGCTCGTTTGTATACTATAGTTTTGCTAAGGAATGTAATTTTTTAATACAACAAAACTTTAAAAACCTGTCAGGAGGTAGTCACTACTGTCACCTTCGCCCCTCTCGTTCACCATGCTCCCTCATCACTCGCATTTCGTCCCCCGGTCATTAAAAAAAATCGCCGCCCCTGCTACCCACACTCAACTATCCCCACCCTCATTCATCCCACCTTACTCACGCACATACACCATCTGTCAGGATATTTACAGTACCACCCACATTCACACACACACACACACACATACACACCCACACGCGTAACTCTGTCAGGTTCTACTTCTAACACCTCCCATACCCCATGTCGTTACGCAAACACCCCATACACACACAATCACGAACACACGCGCGCGCACCTACGCACACACACCCGCTTCTGTTTGGACTTACACCCGCATCACCAACCCTACCTCCTCACCCATACACTGTATGGTATGATAGTTTGTAACCATGGGATTAGAACGTATCGTGGAGGTATGTAGTCGAGTGGTTTGAGCACTTGATTGGAAATGTATATATCGTGCGTTCGATCCATAAAACATCAATAATGTCCTTTGGCGAGGCATTATATACATTTGCCACTCCATACCTTGGTGAAATACGGGAACCAGGTAGGGTGACGAAAGCCTTGGTGAGAGATAGTAATTACCATATTCCCCACGGCTACATATTATAGGAGTGTAAATGGTGCACATTGTACGCACGAATGAATCTGATGACTGGGGTAATAATGATTTCTGTCAATCGCTTTGAGACGGAATTCCGTTTTAAGCACTATATAATTCCAGATTTATTATTTTCAAAATCAGTAGGAATATCATTTTGACTTACTGTCACGGCTGGTAAATTCTTTGCTGGTCCTTGACCCAATGTTCCATTTTCGTAACCTGCTAGAGGCTGTACGTCAGGCAGCTGGCAACGGACTACATCAATTTCAAGAACATCCACATGACATACACCATTCGGCCCTAACAGAACTTGAACATCACCCTCCATGCTAGCCAGATCTAATCCCATTCCCTAGAATGATTCAAAACAAGATCATTAATACGTATATACATCTATTTTATGTACCTTAACGTATTAATGCTTCAATCTATTTATTTTCTCGTGCACTAGTCGGTGCTTTCCGTTCGCTTGTGAGTAAATCATTTGCCCATGTGAATTTTTTAATAATTTGTTTAGATTACAATAAAAATGAAAATTCGTGTAGTTTTGTATGAAAAATATATATATCCAGGCAGGGCAGCGCTACTACAGGGTATTCTCAACACTCACTGTAATATCGAGTCGTCCATTACTGCTCGCATAGATCCTGTTTGGCCCACTGAAGCTTTCGTACCTAGGGTCTGGGTAGTACTCTATAAAGCCGCCATCGACGATGTATCCATCAAAATCAAAAGTCAGATTTGCTGTCATAACACCATTTGTAGCTCGTCTCCTTCTGGTAAAGATACCATCGTCAGGAAAGCTTGGGGTTGGACAGATGAGAAGAGTTTCCGTTCCATTGCAGAGCTGTGGAACATAAATCAACATATCTTGAATAAAAATGAATAGATAACTCAAAGTTTATTGATAATGAATTATAAATCAAGTAATAGAAGGAGATCTCATGATTCGCTATTAATGTCTAAAGCACCGGATGAATCATAAGCTTAAGGAAACAAAACATTATATAGGTAGTAAATATTGATTGGACATCCCAAAAATAATAAGTATAAATATAGCAAATTAATGTAACAAAAAAGGTATCCTAGTAGACCGGAGGCCCACGGGAACAGTATCCCAAGCGAATTGATAGTCCAAGAGACTGACGGCGTTAGTCTAGCGAACCCTCTGAACACGTCATGAAGTTGTCAAGGGATTTCATGGACTGTCGTTCTCGAGGTATGTCCATTCCTTGGAAGTTGATGATCTGAAAGTTGTATGGTCATTATGATGTGTTTGTAATTTATACTTTAGCAGACTACATTTGCTTTGTGAATAAACAGACAACAACCAGCAGACTAATAAATAAATACCTCAGAGTTACTAGCATCTGTTGTAAGTGACGAAACTACTATCCGAGGTTCCTGGATGAGATCAAATCTTTGTCCTGTTAGTTTGATATCAAGACCTCCTCTGTATTAAAAGAAGAAATATTACGTTTTTCAGACTACGAATCAAACATTTGAACTTCATATACGTAGCAATGTTAATGAAATGTCACCTGCAGAACTGACAAAAATCAATGCCTTATTATCCTCGAAATATTTGTGTGGAGGAAAGATGTATAATTATATCTAGATTAAAAAGTATAGAGATATTTCAATGCAATTGAGAAAGCCTTATTTCAGCCCAATTGTACACTGTTGTCTATTTGTTCCACTAAAGCTTCACATGACCAGAAATTTAACTCGTTACACGCCCAATTAACACTATAAGGTATTGACTTTAAACATATTTTCTTTACAATGTTTTTCATTAGATAATTATAGTATGATTGAAAATAGCCAGACAATGATTTTCTTCCTAGCATTCTAAAAGGCTCCCGCCAGTTTGAAACAAGAATAAAGATATAGGTCCTTACGACATAATAGACACAGTTCTGTCAGTGCCATCAATGATTGCGTTTGGATAGTAGGTAATTGTGGTGACTTCAAATGTTTTTTCAACTCCATCGAATGTCATGGTCAAGACCACAGAGACTTGTTCATTCATTTGTAAGCTGCTTGTGATGCAAGTCGCAGTCGTGTCTTCAACAATCCTGAAGACAAAAAATACATCCATACATATCATTACATCAAAGCTCTATATATCATGCTAGAGGAGATAGGGGATAAGTTTAACTTCCGTAACTTTACGTGTTCCAATATTTTAGTGTTAAGTATATGAATTAGTATTGTAGGTTTGATTAAGGAAGGTGAAACTAACTATGTCAATTGTTTAAACTGGTTAACTAATTGGTGTAAAGACAATTTGCATGATCTAAACACGTCGACAAAAATGATATTCGTCTTTAGACACAATAAACCAATCGAACCGAGAATGAATGGTGAGGAAAGTGAAATAGTACATACCCCTACAAATACTCTGGTACTATAATTGACAATGTTATGAATGGGGGATCAGAGTAAAGCAGTAACAAGAAGGGACTACAACAGATGCATTTTTTTAAATATTAAAAACATTTTTTGTCGATCGCACCATAATGGTCTTGTTCATCAAATCAGTAATTGAAAGTATCTTCGCGTTTGCTTGTGTAGACTGGAAAACGAGTCGTCGTAAAGGAGTCTTCACTACATTGAATAGAATCATCAGACAGGCCGAGAAGATAATAGGACAAGAATTAGACCTTAGAGATCTATGTCGATAGTAGAAAAATTAATATCCATCTTAATAAATAATCAGCACCCCTTGAACGAAAACTATAGATGAATGCGGTCCAGTACAGGTTGAGATCAGCGCGCTGTGGGAACAATCGGCACTCAAACTAATTCAGACCTAGCTCCATACGATTATTAAATGAAGAAGGTATCATATAGGGCAAAAATACAATAATGATACCTTTACATAACAAAAATAGTAATATGAATAAAATAATAATAATATAATGATGATGATGATGACATTAGTGACAACGATAATAATAATAACAACAATAATAATAATGACAATAATGATAATAATATGACAATATAGCAATTATGATAGTGCAATACATTTTGTATACTTGTTAAAACTAATCGTCATTCTACCTCACTCGGTATACATTATTTTCGATGCATGACTATATTGTTTAATTGTTAATTGTTTTGTTTTTGTTCTCTGTCTACTCAGAAATGTTTTTGAATTGATGAAAGTGACTCATTTTCCCTAACCAATCAATATAGGTGTGTGCAAGCACAAGTGTGCGTGGGTGCAATTTGTGTGTGCGCGTGTATTTGTGCGTTTGTGCGTGTGTGTATATGTGTCTGTTTCTAAATTCTACTTGGTGATTGTGATTAAATTGTAAATTTATATATCCCATAATCAATTCCCATCAAAAATATCCTCCCATTAGTAAAATGCAATTCGAAGTGCATCTACCAATTCATCAGCAATATTCCAATTGTATCTATCAACACTCAATAAATGCTACTGAAAACATGTTTCGCAAAAATTGACCATAAAGGTACATGATATATTTAACCGATACTCACAAATTGTTGCACTGTGCTTCTCCAAAACGAGCTTCGATGTTCCTTCCTGTGTTGAGATACATCCCAGTAATAGTAATCTCAGTCCCTCCTGCTACCTGCCCCTCCGTGGGACTAAACCCTGATATCATGGGATCCTAGCAAGGAAAGCACTTACTCGTATAAATCAATTCAGAGGATTACTCATCAGGGTTACGGCTGAATGTTTTATCAGTGGCATTTAATTAATGCACTAATCTACTCTCGAAGCCAGACATGAGAGTATAATAATAGCGTTATACTATATATTCTTTCTTGTAAATAAACAGTAGTATAAACTATTAAATGGGAAAAATACCTAAATATGAATTTATTGCAATGTCAGTAGAGGTAAACTATTACGTGTAAGTTCGTATTGTTTTATTGGCTCATGCATATTACTTCACTGGCACGACTTGCATTGCAACAGGTTCTGTGACAAGTCATGAATCAAAAGAATGTCAAGCCCACCAGCATGTGTGCGTATTATGGCAGGGCATAAACAAAACGAAAAGTCCGCAGCAATGGTTCTCTAAGAATTAGTCGATTTTTTTTCTTCCACGGAAATGTATTTGTGAAGTTGATATTCGATGTGATTTTATTGGCACCATTTAGCAAAGCTCATGTAAAAGTGAACTAGGCAAATTTTTATGCACTCACCCTGTAAAAGAATTCTGCAGTACTCCTTCCGTTCTTAGTACTTTCACCAGACCTCACTGTGATTCCAATGCGTCCTGATATCAGTTCAGTAGATATCCCAGTCATGCAGCTAACACTGACAACAAGAAAGAAATGAGACAAACGATCATTTGACGTAAACATATTTTGCAGCCAATTTTTTTTGTATTTTTTGTTTTGTTATGGACGCCGTTTTTATATTCATGCAATGATATCATGAATTTTGATATTACTCAAATGTTCATGTATGCAACACATTTATTAAATGAGATGACATATATTCAGCATTCCAGCACTCTCGGTGATAACGCAATAATGGAGAAACAATTAAAGTCACCCTTCCCTAATCACTCAGTGGCCATTTATAAGACGTACATGAACACGAATACATCAAAGACATTAAAGCTATTTTTATTTTTTTGCTTTTTGTTTTTACCTCTGTCCTGGCTGATAAAATGAGCCCATGTCAGTCAGAATACACACCAAGTCTCCTATGACAATTTCCAGTACATCACCAAACTCTACTCCTAGGTCGGCTCCCGTGATTTGTAGTCTCGTTTGAGCATTGATAGGACCTGACGAGGGATAAAACTATGAGAAAAACACATAAGGTTATAATTTCATGCAGATAATTTGTAAGATTACTTTGATGATTGTTTCCATATGTTTATCATGCAAGGATATTTGACAATTGGAAGTAAAACTCCAGATGATTGATACAATTAAAACACATAGATAACGCACCGAAATGAATGATTTCATACGTCTTTACAATTTTCTTTTAAGTGGATTTGGCATCTTACAAATATATTGTTATTATTATTAAAACTAAATTGATATGATCTCTTACGGTACATTGCGTACTTTGTTTGGTGACATGTTATTACTTTCAAATCGCATAAGGATCTTTTATTTTCTTACGTCAGTGATAACTGGTGCTGAACAGAGCTGGGTGTCATTCTGACTGAGAAACTGATTGTTCTGACAAACATCACTCTGAACGACATTGCAGTCATCACCACACCAACCACAGTTTAAGTTTGATGGAGTCACTTCTTCTGACAGGCACCGGCTACAACTTCCACTGTTAACCGAACACTTGTACAGGGTCACTTCAATGGAAAAAAAGAAATTATGGGAGGAACTTTCTATCTAAAACAAACGTAATCACTTCCTCTGTCTAAGGCTATTTTATTTCTTTATAATAATGTCTAAGCTATGATAAAATGATTCAGAACAGTTTTCAAAATGATAGTATCTAACAGGTGAATTGACAAATGAAGACTTAGATGTGAAGTCTCATTTGAAAATGCGTTAAATAATTTGTTTGAAATTCTTTATAATTTTCTTCATAACATTAACAGTAGATTCAGGTAAAAATAATAAATAATTGGAAGAGTCAAAAATAGTTTCATCAAAGTAAATGGAGGACAATTATATTTTCCTGCATTTTATAGATTGTATAAAAGTGACAATTACATCGTGTTTAATAAGGAAGGACTACGGTGACATTTTTGTTTTATTATTTATCCAAACATGCTGTGGAATTGATGGGGCATTAGTACAACACGAAAAGGGGTATCATGATCATACCATATGTATCTGTCGGATCATCTATGTTGTATTGCCCATTCCACTGAACCGAGACGCTTACATTCTTCTCGATGATGTTCTCATTATACATGTACTGAAATTAAAAGGTTCAAACGAACATAGTTTTAAAACATGGTTAAAATAAAAGACAGGTGTAATGCGAATATCTAGGTTTAGTATATAATTGATGGTAAAGATGATGTATGGAGGAAAAGGTCAAGGTAATAATTTCCGAAATACAGGATATGTGTTATGGTGATATGTCACCGGACTGCGAATCACATGGTTCGCAGTTCCAGTCCAGCACAGATACTAATGTATTTTGCAAGATATTCATCAACACTTGCCACTCCCTACTCAAGGGAAGTAAATCGGTACCCTGTAGGAAAGAATTCCTTGGATCCTGTAGCACCCTATAACAGCAGCTCAGCTTCAGCTGGGGTAATGATGTTACACTCCTTATTACGCGCTAAAGAACAAATGCCCACAGTAGATGCGCCATATAAAAGGACATATTATTATTATATGCACTCTACCAACAGATTGGTATTAACACACTGCGAGTATTAATGGAGATGAAGGAATAAAGGGAAAACGGGGAAGAGAAAATTGTGAAAGGCTTAGCAAAAAGCAGCACGAGAGCGATTTGGAGAACCGGATAGTGAGAAGGGGAAGGAACAAGAATAAGATGGAAAGAAGATATAGGACCAGAAGGAGGAGGGGGATGAACGGAGGAAAGATGGCAAATATCTATATATAAAAAATAATGATGCTCCGTACAATAAGAAATTGTTTTACATTTAAGCCCCAATGGTAACATTATTTCTAAATTTTTGTTTGTATTCTCTCGAACTCCGAGCGGAAATCCTGACTTTCTCTTATGTATTTATGTTAACTTGGTACGCATTAATTGATAAAGGTCACTAATGATGGTAATATAGTTAGATTGAAACTCTTTTTATCCATGCAATATCATTTTTTTTCCAATTCAATTCTCATTTATTTTATTCTCGGTTAAAAAATACATTGATAAAAAAGCTACAAAATAATCCATGAACAAATTTAGAACAAAAAAATGAAGGAACTACAAAAATAAAGCCCTAGGCCTTGTACAAGCGTTGTTCCCAATATCCATTCATAGCATAGTAATGATGATTGATAGTTTAAGAATTTTTTCCAAAGGTTCCAAACAAATACATACCTCTTCAGCGCTACATAGAATGTAAGTTTCATTGAAGAAGGAGGTTGGTACTCGTATCCCAACTCCATCAATACGAAGAATGCAATCGAACGAATGAATCTGTTGAAATATTATATTAGAAATAAAATTGTTTAATAATTTCAACAGATGACGAGGCACAATCTTTATATTTTGTCAGAGATTATTCAATTATTTAATTCATGTCACAAGACACTACTGCAAATTTTGCCACGCTCGAACCAGGTGAGTTATGAAATGAGTACCAGATAGGAATTGATTCTTGAAAACTTTTGAGCGCTGTAATGGGTACCGTGCTAGATGACTGGTAATAAACAGGGAGCATCGGAGGTGGTAATATGCCATTATTATCAGTAGTAGAAGTCATAGGCGCCGGAAGTGGGGGGGCAGGGGGGCAGCTGCCCCCCCAATCAAAAAAGTGGGGGGGCAAAACGCATTTTTGCCCCCCCAAAACGCCCCCCCCCCCCTCCAAAAAAAAAAAAAAAGAAGCAGTAAAGAAGTAAACATGGTTTGTATTTTTAACCCAAAAGAACATGACAATAATAAAAACCTGAATTAAATCACATAATAATTCCATTCAAAGAAAAGGAAAGTTCACAGGAGTTTAATTTCTTAAACATTGCGCATGCCACCTATACGGTATTGATCAATGGAGGTCTGTATAATAGCGATACGCGCATATCGTGAACATATTGTGCGAGAATGGGAAAACGTGTCTGTTTTTTGTTGTTATAGGGGTGAGAAGACATGAGCCCCTGAACGCTGGCGTAATGATGGGGGGGGGGGGTGTATTTCTTATTCGATACCAGTGATTTACAAATGTTGCTGTTATGACATGATTTTCCGGTATTTTTTCTCCATTTTTTTTGTAAGTCACACCTTTTATGCGTTTGTTGGCAAATAAGAAATTCCCAAATTACAGTCGGACGAAAAATACGCTTATTTAGAAGGCTTTATGTCATGGTCTGCAAAGTGGCTGGGCTCGAGCCCCCCCCCCCACCCCCCCCCCCACCCCCCTCCCCTCACTTTTTGAAAAAAGTTTGTTAAAGAGAAAAAGAAAGAAAGACGGAAAGAAAAAATAAGTGACCTGCCAATGTCACAAATAAGGTATAAAGCTTGCTCATCTGACCGTAATTAAATGCCTAAAACCCCAGAGCTTACGGGGACTTCGCCCCCGTACCCCACCGAGGGGCCCTAAGGCGGTCCCCCGGATGCTCATCTGACCCTTATTAAATACCTAAAAACCCTGAGCTTTCGGGGCTCTGCCCCCTGGAACACGTCAATTGCCTTAAATAGGGCCCCTGGATGCTCAATCTGACCGTAATTAAATACCTAAAACCCCTGAGCTTCCGGGGGCTCAGCCCCTTGACCCCCTGCCGAGGCTCATGCCCTGGACCCCACGCCAATTTACGCTCTACCTGATCGTTAATACTCCACTTTGAAAAACGTTCCGCGGGACCTGCAAGTAACGTGTTAGACTGGTGGTGATGCAGATTTTTCGTCTGCCCCCCCCCCCCCTTCCGAACGTTTTTTCTCATTACGTCACTGCCCCTGGAAGGTGAGCCCCTGGAATGTTTGCCCCCCCCCCCCCCCCCAATCCCAAATTGCTTCCGGCGCGCCTGGTAGAAGTAGTAGTAGTATTACATTCTATTCTCACATTATGCATGTAAAGTTTGCAATCATCATAGCACCAATAGGATTATATTCATACCTTTGTCTGCTCTGTAGGGAGATTCTTTGCCAGAAGTACGTAACCAGAAGGAATATTAACTGGTATGAAAAACGATTCTACTGTCCCCATCAGCTGAGGGCAATAACTCTGGCCTTTGTTTCCAGAACTTACGTCGGTCTTGAAATATAAATTATATACAAGATACAAAAGAAGAACAAAATCAAACACATTGCACCTGTAGCTTATTGTCAATAAGTGTGTTTGTATGTGTATGGTATAGTAGTCCATTGACAGGATTCGCTGAATGGCATTATTTCAAAGCACAATTCATATTCAAATTTAGAGTCTACTGATTTAAGTAAGTCTATGTCCTTGCATTTTGCCCAATTACGAGACCTACCTTTTCGCATTTCTTCGGTCTCACGCTATTTTGTATTTTAATGTTCGTTTTCCATTCCTTGAACTTGAAATTTCAAAATAAAGACAATCTTAGTTTTAACATTTGGTGAAAACAAGAGGAGAACACCTTGACGTGATATACGAATAACGTAGATGCCAATTCAACATACGCTCTTTTCAGTAAAATGATTGAAATGTATAGACTCAAAGAGGGGGAGAAACAATCTTATTCAAGGTTAACAAATCTATTTACATTTTCGCCAGTCACCACTGTTTCTTCCGGCTGACAAAAGCTGCTATCATGTATACACTTGTTGTCATAAACACACCAATCACATGGCCAAGGACTTGTTACACAAGAGGAACAACTGCAAGAAACAAGTAAAAAGAAATGGCTGGAACTGAAAGAATGAAACGAAGTAAACTCTATGATGCTTAGAACTCAGTCTTAACTTGCGTCTCCTATCTAGCTGAAATTAAATTGTACTACATAACGCTCGATGAATATTGTGACGCAGTCAATATCTTTCACTAATAAATTGCTGGAAATTAAAGAATTAACTCTATGATGCTTAGAATTCAGAATTTTTACTTGCATCTCCTACCTCTCTGAAATTAGATTGCACTACAAACGCTCGGTTGATATTGTGACGCAGTCAATATCCTACACTCATGCAACTTTAAATTTCAACCTCGGACTAAACATAACCTTAAATCTAAACCAGGCTGACCTTACACCAAACCCTAACCCATAGGCGCCGGAAGTGGGGGGGGGGGGGCAGGGGGGGCAGCTGCCCCCCCAATCACAAAAGTGGGGGGGGGCAAAACGCATTTTTGCCCCCCAAAAACGCCCCCCCCCCCCCTAAAAAAAAAAAAAAAAAAGCAGTAAAGGAGTAAAGATGGTTTGTATTTTTAACCCAAAAGAACATAACAATAATAAAAACCTGAATTAAATGACGTATGAAATTCCATTCAAAGAAAAGGAAAGTTAACAGGAATTAAATTTCCTAAACATTGCGCATGCTATACCTATATTTATCAATGTAGGTTTTTATAATAGCGATACGCGCATATCGTGGACATATTGCGAGAGAATGGGAAAGCGTGTCTGTTTTTTGTTATAGGGGTGAGAAGCTTATGAGCCCCTGAACGATGGCGTACTGAAGGGGGGGGGGGGTATTTTTTTATTCGATACCAGTGATGTACAAATGTTGCTGAAATGACATGATTTTCCGGTATGTTTTCTCATTTTTTTTGTAAGTCATACCTTTTTATGCGTTTGTTGGAAAATTAGAAATTCCCTAATTTACAGTCGGGCGAAAAATATGCTTATTTAGAAGCATTTATGTTAGGGTCTGCAGAACGGCCGGGCTCGGGGACTCGTGCCACCCTCAATTGTTGAAAAAGTTTGTTACAGAGAAAAAGAAAGAAAGAGAGAGAGAAAAAATAAGTGACCTGCCAATGTCACAAATGAGGTATCTAAATATGCTTATCTGACCATAATTTTAATGCCTAAAACCCCAAAACTTCTGGGGGCTCAGCCCCTTGACCCCCTACCGGGGCCCAGGCCCTGGACCCCACGCCAAAATATGCTCATCTGACCGTAATTAAATGCCTAAAACCCCAGAGCTTACGGGGGCTCCGCACCGGACCCCACAAGGGCCCTAAGACGGTCCCCTGTATGCTCATCTGACCGTAATTAAATACCTAAAACTCCCGAGCTTCCGGGGGCTCTGCCCCCTGGACCCCACCAAGGGCCCTAAGGCGGGGCCCTGGATGCTCATCTGACCGTAATTAAATGTCTAAAACCCCAGAGCTTACGGGGGCTCCGCCCCCAGACCCCACCAAGGGCCCTAAGGCGGTCCCCTGTATGCTCATCTGACCGTTATTAAAGACCTAAAACCCCTGAGCTTCCGGGGGCTCTGCCCCCTGGACCCCACCAAGGGCCCTAAGGCGGGGCCCTGTATGCTAATCTGACCGTTATTGAATACCTAATACCCTCGAGCTTCCGGGGGCTCTGCTCCCTGGACTCGGCTCTGCCAATTAGTGGCCTACCAGTGTCACAAATAAGGTATCTATATGCTTATCTGACCATAATTTTAATGCCTAAAACCCCTAAACTTCTGGGGGCTCGGCCCCTTGACCCCCTACCGGGGCCGGGCCCAGGCCCTGGACCCCACGCTATTTTACGCTCTACCTGATTGTAAATAATCCACTTTGAAAAACGTTCCGCGGGGCCTGCCCTGCATGTAACGTGTAAGAGTGATGGTGATGCAGATTCTTCTTCTGCCCCCCCCCTTCCAAACGTTTTTGCTCGTTACGTCACTGCCCCTGGAAGGTGAGCCCCCTGGAATGTTTGTCCCCCCCCCCCCCCCAATCCCAAACTGCTTCCGGCGCGCCTGCCCTAACCCATAACCTCATATCTTTGTAGAAATATAGCTTAAAGTAACTTTTGACGGAGCAAATGTCGGGCCATCTGGAATCATTTAATCTATTCGTAGACAATGCACTTTATAACTACAATTAAAATGTATCGCACGTAACGTGAATTTTGATAGCCATTGTGAAGATAGGAGAGTAAGTCACTTGTGTATATGATGTGGGGGAGGGGGCTTGGGCAAGGGGGAATTGCCCACATGATACCAAGTGCGAAGGAATAAAGAAATCATATTACATTAAAATTCATAATTGTAATACCCATGACATTTCCTCTGGCCTGAGCTAGAAGAGAATTGTCCAATTGATACAATCATCAGAAATACTAAAATTATTTATCTAGTCAGTAATAGTATACGACTTGCCCAGTATGTAAATTTAAGTATAAAATAAAACAAATATTATAAATGAACAGGTAGCATGTAAAAAACGTAGGCACCAAAGAACCTACGATTTAAGATGGGTGCAGTCAAACGATATGGAATCCGTGCTGACGAAGCTTATTCCAGTTTCCGTTGAGACAATGGAAAGTGTCAATTTTACATGGGCCACTGATGTTAATGAAAGAAAAAGATATAGAAAAGGCGGTTACGAAGTTGTTCGTGAAATATTCTTAAAGGTAAAGACCAGTATTGGAAACGCCCCAATTTCAAAAAATGAAATGGAAGCTCTCATTACCAATCATGTGAAAGAATATGTTTTGACTAATACATGATGATAAAAGATTTGCCGGGAAACCGCCTACTAATTCATATATTTGGTAAATTTGTTTCTCTCATGGTCTGTGAGAGATATAGGGTAGTCCCATATACATCTTTCTGTGTATAGTGCTTGTAACTTTACAAAGAATGGGCCAAATTTCTTATCAATTTGATGATTCCAGAACCTTGCAGATGCTAGATGCTAGATGATCAACATTTTCTGATCGATTCCACAACGTTTCTTTCACAATGCAATCGCATGACCATAACTGGTCTTTACCTTTAAGGAAAATGTCAGTACCTTATTATATAGCCGATAGGAGTTAAGTTGGGATAGTATAATATGTCATTGTAATGTTGGCACACTCCAAAGGTGACGTAGTAAGTGCACTTAAAATTAGATTTGTATGATTGTTGCGAAAATGAAACATGATTTGTTTTTCCGTCCCCCCCCCCCCTTCCCTCAGCATTATATAAAGCAGTAACATTTGAGATACATTGAAATTACATATTCTTTTTATGGAGAAAAGCAGAAATTTATAAGACTTTTAGTACTTGATAAATGCAAACCTAATGAAGAGGGAAAACACAGTATGCTATAAATGTTTACCCTATTTATACTTCATATGAACCCTCATATTCTATATCGGATTTTCTCAAAAGTTTCACTGGTCTCTTCCTGCTCTTCTAATCTTCGAGTCATAGGCTTCTCAAACGACAGTATTTGATGTTCTAGGTCGGGGGTTCAAACTTCGAAGTAATGTAGTTATGCGCCATGCTCAGCAATGAACTTGCAGGTTCGCCAGCTTATAGTTAAATGCTGCTTCCCTTGGCGTGACATGCTATACCAGCTTGTATTTAAATAATGCTTCTAGTGAACTTTGATTAATCGTTGTGAACTGTGTGAACCCTCGTCGTGGTAAGTGGATCACTCGGTACAACTTGGAGGTTTCCCAAACTTAAAGTTTGAATAATGCAGATCTTTTGTGAACATCTTGCGTTAAAAACTTTGTTTTATGTCAGACATTGTAGAACAGTGAGAATAGTGAGAATTTCGATTAAAAAAGGAAATAAATTAACAGAGAGAAATTTAATATTTCCCCCTACCTTCTTCTGGAATCGTTGGCAATTCACTCGCAGGAGGAGTTACGCATATGACTGTATTGGTCGTAGTAGTAGCAGCATTGACCTTGTAAGAGTCGAAGGCACATTGGTATTGATGGCTGTCTTTGAGAGCTGGTAGCTGCTGAACTGTAATGGTGATCTACCGCATGTAAAAACAAGATTAGATTTCATGTCTGGCATACAGAAGATGGAGAACATACTCTGTAAGTTATATAGCGCGGAATAACTATCAACATAGCCTATAATGAGGTCAAAATAAATATCACTTCATCGAGTTTTTGTGTCGTACGTTTGTCGACTGTTTAATAAATAAAATACACTATTTGTTTGACCTGTTCATGTTATCGATAGCAAAATAAAGTGTTTTTATTGCATCAAGATCATATTTGGAGTATTAGTAATTGAAACATCAACGATTAACTCGACGCATAATCCAGTAGCGAATGCTCCTATGCAAGGTAAGACGTATTACAATTTCAGCCGAATCTGTAGTGATATATAAGAAATTTTATCGAACGAAGGGCGATATAAATGGTTTACATTCATCAGTGACATCACGAGTTCGCGGCGGCTTCTCTTCTGTGACGACCCTTAGCGGCATCTTGATAGAAAACAATAACATGCCGACACCCTTTGAGTCAGCCGCGCGGCTTCTTTCATGTACGCGTATCTATAAACGGAATGTGCGCAATGTATGTTTCGAATCTATATATGGAATTATTTTAGCCGGGATATATTGGTTCTCACGGTGTTGGCGTGAGAATCCTCATTCACCTTGCAGATTTTTTAGAGGATGGTCATAGACATTATTCGGTGGCAAATTAATTTATTGGACTTTATTGAGGATATATGGTAGTCGATGCTACTATACTTTGATTCCACATCGGTTTTTTACTTCAACTTAGTTCTTCGGAATAATTATATACGACGACGGGATTTGGAATTTTGTACATTTGGAGTTCATCATTGGTTAACTTTATATTAACTTCATAACTTCGTTAATTGTATCATCGCGTCTGGAATTGTAATGCCGAAGGCTAAGCAGAAGTCCAAGCGGACAACTGTCGACCAGGCCGGGTCCTCACGTCCACGGAGAACTGCAACTGCAACAGCTCCGCCTTCCCAGCCCGGATCAGAGCCTCTCGTCCAGGCACCGCAGCCGAACGCCGGAGTGGAGCAGCGGGGACCTGGTCCATCCGCAAGTGAGTACGATTCTTGGCCGCTTGTTTGCGCGGGTAATGAGACATTAAACTTAAATGTGGGACCCGAGCAGGCGCAGCAGGGGGGGCTTATGATCAATGACCCTCCCGTGTGGGCAACTCCTCGGGAGGCTCTGGGGTCAGCTGTTCCTCGCGCATTGCGGGACAGAATCTGGAAAGGCGAGTTTGTTGATTTAGGGGCCTTGCTAAAAAATGTCCCCGTGCCAGACGGCAGTGCACCCATGGTTATTGCACTGTCGGGGTCGACATTGCAGGTACAACCGCAGCGAGTGGTGCCGCGAATAACCTCAATAGAGCAATGGACCAGCGCATTTCTGGTATTTGCCTCTATATACACCGAGAAGCATGTAGTTCGGGGATTAGAGATGTATAAGTATATGGACACCGTCCGGACGGCGGCTAGATTTGGCGGCAACGGCTGGCACACATACGCAGTTTAGGCTGAGGCAAGCAAGAGAACCCACTAGATCATGGGCTGTCATTGATAGTGAATTGTGGCTCATGACTGCCACAGCACCATGCACGCAATCAACCCCCGCCTACTACGGGAATGCATTTCGTGAAGGCAGCCCCTACGGCCAGACAAATCAATGGGAAGGCAATGCGGGCCGCAGACAGACCACAGGGCGTCCTTTCGGGCGTGGATCGGGGGGCTTGCGCTACTGTTTTAACTTCAATAGTGGCCGGTGCGTCAAGCAAGACTGTGTGTACGCCCACCGATGCCAGCAGTGCGACCAGACCTCGCACGGGAGATCCCAATGTACGCTTGGGAAAAGAAAGCTTTAGATCCCTCGCACTAACTCCGATTAGGCTGCTCCGTATGATCCCCTTTCTGAAATCATACACTAAGACGGGCGATGGACAATTTTTACATGAAGGGTTTGCAAAGGGATTCCCCTTAGGATACAAGGGTCCTAGAGTCACGGTAAAAGCAATTAATTTGAAATCAGCACGGGAAAGGGAAGATGTTTTGTTGGTTAAATTGAAGCATGAAGTAGAGCTAGGGCGGATAGTCGGGCCATTTGAATCACCCCCCTTTGAAAATTTCCGTTGCTCTCCTGTCGGGCTAGTTCCAAAAAAGACCCCGGGGGAGTTTCGAATGATACAACATCTTTCCGCGCCTAGGAATAATTCGGTCAATGGGCAGATAGATCCAAAGGATTGCTCAGTTGCATATTCTACACTCGATGACGCAGTCTTGTTAGTGCAAGCATTTGGTGGGGGCGCATGCATGGGGAAGGCTGACATTAAGTCAGCCTTTCGCCTGTTGCCCGTTCACCCGGATGATTTTGACCTGTTAGGTATTTGCGTCAAGGGAAAGTTCTACTATGATAGATGCATGCCCATGGGGTGTTCGATTGCATGTTCAACATTCGAAAAGTTCAGTACATTTCTTGAATATTGCTGTCGCAAGGTAGCCGACTCTTGCAATACTCTGCACTATTTGGATGATTTCTTTTTCGTAGGGGCATCTGAGTCCGAATGCAAACATTTGCTACGCAGTTTCGAGAGCATGTGTGAACGGTTCGGGGTACCCATTGCCGCAGAAAAGACAGAAGGTCCAGTCACAAAGATCACTTTTCTGGGTTTGGAGATAGACTCAGTGGTTGGTCAAGTTCGAGTCCCGCAAGACAAACTCTTGTCACTTCGGGCGTTAATTAGCACAGTCTTAGGTAAAGAAAAGGTGACGCTAAGAACATTGCAGTCAGTCATAGGCAGCCTGAACTTTGTTTGCCGGGCGGTTGCTCCAGGGCGAGCCTTTCTGCGGCGGCTAATTGATTTGACAATAGGCGTTAAAGAGCGCCATCATATGATTCGGATTTCGTTAGGAGCGCGGGAGGACTTAAAGGCATGGCTACATTTTCTCTTGGAATTCAATGGTAGAGTATTATTTGGCGAACGCCATACTTGGAGCACACCTGACTTGCAATTTTATTCGGATTCATCTGGGAGTATTGGTTTTGGGGTCTATTTCAATGGCAAGTGGACACAGGGCAAATGGCCGGAGGGGGTCTGCACCCCTAAGTATTCCATTGCTTTTCTCGAATTGTTCCCCATCGTAGTGGGTTTGCAATTATGGGGTGGCGACCTGGGCAACAAGAGAGTATTGTTTTGGTCGGATAACCAAACCGTGGTCTCAGTTGTAAATGCCCAGACCTCTAAGTGTCCTATGATCATGTTCCTACTTCGTCAATTAGTATTGATCTGTCTGCGCCACAACATTAGGTTTAGAGCTCCAGGGGCAGATCACGAGGCAACGCCCCTGCCCCCCCCCCCCCCCCCCCCCATCTGTGGAAGATCTTCACCAAGAGTGGTCAGACTTGTTAGTTTCATCTAGGGCCCGTAATACCCATACAGTGTATCAGCAGGCGTGGGAATCATTTCGTAAGTTCTTGTTGTTATATTTTCCAGCCAGCAATACACCGTACTCTTACGAACAGATGGCGCTGTTTATTTCTTACCTGTCACTGCAGGGATATGCAGCTTCAACTATAGTTACCTACATATCTGGCATATCTTCCCGTTTGCAGACGGAAGGGCTTTTAGACGTGACTAAACACTTTGTCGTAAGTCGTTTGTTAGTCAGTTGCCGCCGTCGGCATTCTCGAACGGATGTGCGTTGTCCGATAACTATGCCAATTCTCAAGAAACTGTTGTCTGCGCTTCCCGCTGTGTGTAATTCTTATGATGCTATCCTGTTCAAGGCATGTTTCTTAGCAGCATTTTGGGGTTTTTTGCGGATTGGAGAGTTTACTGCTAATTCTCGGTCAACGTCTGACGTCAGTCTGGAAGGTCGGGATGTTATTGTAGATGGTTCGGCACCAAGGCGGCACGTTAGGCTGCACATTCGATCTTCTAAAACGGACCAACAGGGACAAGGTTGTTATATCCTAATGCCAGAAGCTGACGGTTGTCCATTGTGCCCCGTGCAGGCCGTTCTAGACTATATGGCCGTCAGGCCGCAATCCAGCGGCGCCTTTTTCTGTCGGTTTGATGGGAATCATGTGACTAGGCGGGAATTTACGGCGGTTTTAAGGAAGTGTTTGTCCTTTTTGGATTTGCCAGTAGCACGATTTACATCACATTCTTTCAGAATAGGTGCGGCCACATCAGCTGCTATGGCCGGTTTTGACTCAGGAGAAATTCAGAACATGGGGCGCTGGTCCTCGGACGCGCATAAGAGATATGTGCGTATCAATATGCTGCCTATTGCATAATTCATGATGTATTGTACCATATTTACTTCTTTGTTGTTGTTCTTATTTCCGAAATCAACAAAATAATTATACATGTACATAGACAAACAAAACGGTGGAAAGCCCAATTCAACAGTGTTGATAGAACACCACTGTTCTTCCTTGGGGTCTTTACACTACAATATTAACACACAAGCGACATGAAGCAGAATAGAAACAAAACCTAAATACAACTTAATACCAAAGTTAAAAGTTTAAAAAAACAAAAACAAAAACAAAAAAACAAAAACAAAAATTATTCGAGTTAAGGAAGTGTGTTAAGAAGAATTATCATTTCTTCGGAGAGGCTTATGTTTAAATAGAATGTATAATTGACTCATGTTTATGCATGAGGCAGTTGAAGATCAATAATGTTACAATTTATTGGTGGTTTTGACATGAGTAAATCATAATCTTCAACAACAATGAGCTGCCGGAAGTTTTTCTTTTTTTCTTTCATTCCTGCTGTAGGTTGCCAGTCACGTACAATCCTGCTCATAGGCGATTCCATGATCCACTGGTTAGCCGCCTTCGCGCATCGTAAGGGAAAACAAGGTTTGGGGTCGGCAGCCAACGTCGTTTGGAGAGGAAGGAGGGGCCTTAAGCTAGGTCAACTAAGTGGACATGTCCAATTGGTGCTGCCCGGTTCCTCTTCGTCGCACATCGTTCTGCACGTGGGGACAAACGACGTCGGGCAAGCTAAAAACACGAATTGTTCTTGCTTTTGGATACAACGCTCGGACGATTGCACGAACATTTCCCCAATGCCCGCATCATTTGGTCGGATATTTTGCCGCGCAGGACCTACAGCTCAAGCTTTGTAATTACAAAACTCGTACGTTATAGCAAAAGAGACTTATCAGGCTAGTGGTTTTTATTAAGATGTTAAGTTGATTTAATTAATGTATAGATATATATATATATATACAGTATATATTTCCCCATTTTGATGTTTAAAGGTAGTTATTAGGTTTCGGGTAATTGGTTTATTTAGCTCGAGCTTTAAAAGCATAAAACTTTTATGTAACGCGAAAGAGACTTATTAGGCTAATGGTTACTATTAACATGTTAAGTTTATGTACATATATATACCCGGATTTTGATGCTGTGTATTTCAGTTAATGGAAATTACAAAGCGTTCTCATGAGCTTGGTCACAGTTGGGACCATGAACGCGTTTTTCATTGAAGACTGCTTTTGGTTTAAAAGGAAAGGTAGTTATCTTGTTATTTTGATTAATTGGTTGATTTAGCTTAAGCTTTGAAATTTCAAAACGTGGGTATTGAAAAGATATTATGGTAATTGGTTGAATGCATTATGTTCAAGTTCAAGTTCGCGTACTTTGTACATATATATATATATATATAGCCGTTTTGTGGCTTTGTTTTATTTACCGATTATTGCAGAGTGTTTTCATGAGCTTAGTCACAGTCGTGGCCATAAATGTGCTTTTAACTTATAGTTTTTGGTTGGAAACGAAAGGTACATGTAGTTATCACGTTATTTTGGCTAATTGGTTGGATTCAATATATTCACGTTCAAGTTCGTGTACTTAGTTCATATATATATATAGCCGTTCGTGGCTTTGTTTTACTATACTTACTGTTATCGCAGAGTGCTTTCATGAGCATAGTCACAGTCGAGGCATAAAGGTTTTTAATTTATTGTTTTTGGTTGAAAACGAAAGGTGGTTATCACGTTATTTTGGTTAGTTGGTTGATTTAGCTCAAGCTTCGAAATCGCACAACGTTGGTATTGAAATGAAATTAAGGTAATTGGTTGAATTCAATAGGTTCAAGTTCGTGTTCGCGTTTAAAACGCGTAGTGAAACGAAAGTAACCCATTAGAATTTAGGGTGAAATTAATATGTCAGTTTATATGCGTACATTACGCGATAAAAATATATACGCTCAGTGGCGGCGGGCGGTGCCCGTGTGGCGGAAATTGGCATTTTTGCCTCTTCGCATATATATATGTGTATGTGTATATATGTTAATATATACATATAAAGGTTATTATGTGTATTACACACTGCTGCAGAATACCTCATGGGAAGGTTGTGTTTTGGAGAATATGAATTGGATTATTTTAATTGGCCATTGTATCTTGCAGAGCTCAATATTTATTGGTTTCCGGTAAGGGCCCCGATGATAACAGGTATCCTGTCGTTTATTTATAACATGTACCCGCCTGTAAAGTAGGCATCTGTTCGCCTGTTTAATGCAGTGGAACTGTGTGTCTTCTTTGTATGCAGAGGGGTGTTATACGTATAGCCCACTTTGTGGTACTCACAGTTAAATTCCATATGAGAAGGTAAACTCTGTTCGCCCTCTTTAATGAGGAAACAGTGTCGCCTTTTTACGGGCTGTGGGGGGTTGTACACAAGTTCTCGTCTGTTGGTGGCCCTGATGCAGAGAGTACTTTGGATTGGACATGCCGGCTCCATCCAGTTTTTCAGAGCTCAATATTTATTGGTTTCCGTGGGGGCCCCGATGATATTTATAACATGTACCGCCTGTAAAGTAGGCATCTGTTCGCCTGTTTAATGCAGCGGAACTGTGTGTCTTCTTTGTATGCAGAGGGGGGTTATACGTATAGCCCACTTTGTGGTACTCACAGTTAAATTCCATATGAGAAGGTAAACTCTGTTCGCCCTCTTCAATGAGGAAACAGTGTCGCCTTTTTACGGGCTGTGGGGGGTTGTACACAAGTTCTCGTCTGTTGGTGGCCCCGATGCAGAGAGTACTATGGATTGGACATGCCGGCTCCATCCAGTTTTTCATGTGCAGATACTTGTATAAATTGATCAAAAGATTCGAAAATGATACCCGGGTCCTTCCCTGGGGCGGATTGGAGCAGTGTAACGTTTAAGTAAAAGTATTTTATATTCAGTTGGGAAAGTTTGTGTCGTAGTTGTTATTATTGTCATGATGTTGATATTCAGGGTAACAAGATTCCATCCTCTATTAAATCTCAAGTACCCGCAAAAACGCATCCCGTTTCATTTGTTACTGTGAATGTAAAGCGGTCCACAATTTAATTTGTTTTTGTTGGACATGAAGTCACAATATATGATGAGGTCAAAATAACATTTCATTTAATCGACTTACATCTTGTTCTGTTTCTTGATAAGGCAGTCTATGATCAGGCTGGACATCTGAGATGGATACACACTGTAAGGCATTGTAAGGCAGCCAACGAGTTGACTCTCCAGGGAAGGGGCATGCCTTGTATCGCGTACATCTTGAAGAGGAGAGAGTGTTGGAAGGAAGAAAAATGATAAATAGAAATACAGATGATTTGAGAAAGTGTTTTTCTTGTACACGTAATAAGTACAAAATTGTATATAGATATAAACATAGCAAAAGGGAAATAAGAATCAGCTGTGTTGTGTTAGGGTTGACAACGCTTTATGGATTCCTCATTCCCTTGCTTGTATGGAAGTAAACTCAACATAACATATTTAAAATTTCCTCAAGTGAACTCAATGGGAGAAAGGGAACAAAAAATAAGTCATCATTGTCCTATTCAATGCACTTACCTCGCCTCTAGAGTACACCACCCGCAGTAAGGGTCTCCATCATTTCCTCCATCCTCACCAATGCACTCCTCACAGCTCTGGTACTGGCCACAGTTGACTAACTCTAACGTGAGAATCTGTTTGTTAATATGGAAAAAATAAACTATGAAATTTAAAGCATTTGTAAACATTTCAGAAGTCATATGGATTCACTAACATCAGGTGGGTGTTGCATTAAGCTGTTCGTAAAGTTACGCATGACTTTACGAACGACTTGAATATGAAGTGCCAGATAGGATGCCCAAAGTTTTTTCCTAATGCTTTAAAAAAGTGTGACTATATTTCCAATAACTGCAATTCAAGTATGGCAAAAAATAAACTTTGCATTACAAATAATTGTTATAATAAGAATGTTAATCTACATCTGCACAGTTCAACTTTAGTTGATGCAGTTAAAGATGATTGAGCATCCCATTTGGCTTTTTATATTTAAGTCACTCGTAAAGTCATGCGTAACTTTACGAACATCTTTATGAAACACCCCCAGCTGTAATAACCAAAATATCTATCATAACTATCTGGAGAGTCTTACCTTTGAACCGTGGTCTGAACTTGTAACAAGGGTAAGCTGCTCTTTCGATTCATCAAGGAACATCTCTTGCAAGACAGATCCACCTCCAAGAAAGACATCTTCATATACGTAGCCAAATGATCCGTTTACTACGATTAACTATTTAGAGAAATGACAAACAAAATAAGTTTTGGTTGTTTTTGTTTTGTTTGTAATAAGCATGAAATGTCAGGGTAATAAAGAAAAGAACAGTCTACTACCAGGAAGGCAGTAGTAACATGAATAAGCTCACCTGTTTCACATCATAAAAATGTAGGTCTAGTAATTTTTTGAGAAATAAAATTTGAATATTGAGGCTTCATTAATACGAGTAAATTACCCTCACCTACAATCGAAACGTCATTGAATTATTTAAAATTATGACTGAGGGAGGGCATAAGTTTATCATTTTATGTAAATTTGTATCGTCGATAAATTATTTGTATGACAAACATACTCAAGACATCTATCTTTTTAAAAAAAAGGTCATACTTTATACTTAATTAAGGTACACTGTAGAATGGGTAAATATATAGAACTTATCTGGTGGATAGATAAAATGTATTGTTTCCAACAAGAGTTAGTTGTATACAATCTTGTCCATTTAAATGTCATGGCATCGTACAATATAGGCAGGTACATTTATATTGATGATCTATTAACATTATGAAGGTACCTTATGGAGTTTCCCTTGCGTATCTCCTATGAATGCCACTGTATGATGTCTCTCTATGGTTGTCACTATTGAGGTGGGTATCACACCAGGAACGGTGATGATCGGCGAGGCAGAGAGGGGAACCGTTCCACTGACATACCGGTAGAGAGGATACCACTCATCTTCTTCTTCAAAATACGCTGTGCACTGGAATGAATCTGGTATTTTGAATCGAAACTGTCAGGAAAAAAAATGGAAATTTATTAATTAAATTTCAGAAGAAACACACATCTTATTTGCCCCTGCCTATCTCCAACGAGTATCACTGCGTGATGTCTCTGACTACATGGTGCACATGGTGGCTGCCACAAATGAGGATACCGTTCAACTTGCATACCGGTGAAAAGTATGACTGTCACTACACTATATTGTCTATATTTCAAACTAAATATGGTGGATTGAACTCTGAATGGTACTGGCAGAAAAAAACGCATACATGCATTTGCAAATACAAGCTAAATACATTGCATGGCAACACTTGTTCAAACGAAAAAATCTGAACACATACGCCTACACAGTACCCACATATTTTCCATTTTTTAATCAATGCCCTAATCATATCCATTGAATAATTGGATGTTTAAGCTTATTTCAGAGGTAGCTAAGGTTTACTAGTGGAAGATGAATGGATTACACTATCGTACAAGGATTGTACCTTGATTACTTCTGGAATACGTTGTCATGCATTGAAAATGCACAAAGTATAACATTTACAACGCCAATCGATTTGTTCCACTGCTCATCATTTTTCTAATATTTATGTTCTACAAACATGGTTTCAAATTAAGAGTAGACGTGCAGGACAAAATTATAATTTTACTGATGTTTAGTTGGACAACCGTATTTTTAATTAAAAGATTTACGAATTGACTCCTAATTTCGATCTGGAATGGTAAATTAGGTTACCAGAAAACTTTTAACAAAATAATATAGGACCATATTAAACTGGGCAAAATTTGCTACTCAGCCTTGAAGCTTTTTTCTCTAGATTTTAAGTTTCAAGTTTCAAGTTTATTTGTTTCACATTTCACAAAAAAGAATTCACATAATTGACAAAATTAGAACATAATATGAAATATACTAAAAGTGTCACATTATATAATTAATTCTTTGAAAAGACGTCGAAATTAATTGTATGGAATAGAAGGTTATACAGGGTGAAAAATGAGGATCCTATTAAAAAGCTCAGCTTGTAGATTATAGGTTCCCATAAATAAAACTAACATTTGATTGAAGTGATTGGAATGATGAAGGACGTAAAAATAATAATAATAGGTGGGCAAGATTTATCCCTGACGGATCAATTTCCGAAGGCTGCTTACTGAAATTTAGGGTTTTTAAATTTCATGAAAAAAAATAATGTAAATCGATTTCATAACATACATTTACAACATCCATGGTACAAATTGCGGTTAGTACTATTAGATTAGTTAATACAAATTGACACACAATAACTTCCTTTATGATCATAATTTTACATTGACTTACTGAAGGACACATGCTGTGATCCAGGTAGCTGTTTTTGTGTCATTGCTAAATCCATGACTACGTGACTACTTGTCTGTAGATTAATAAAGATACATTCGGACGATCAATTAACGGACAGCCCCCCCCCCAAAAAAAAAAGTAAATAAATAAATAGGAAATATTTAGATATATCCTGATTTTTAAACTGGTATTAATTGTACTCTGCTCACTGGTGAGGTCTACTACGTAATACTCTCTGTTAATAATACGATACGGGATTTTTTTTTAAATTTACTCACAATGTCGCACATGGATTCAGAAGTAAAGTATTCATTTGTCGTTCCATCGCCAGTTCCCTGAATACATCCTAAGACAGCGTATTTAAAGCTCTGCTGGACATCACTCATCTTATAGACACAGAGAGCAGATGAGCCCTCTTTTGAAAATACCGCGTACAATAAGACATCCGTATCGTCGATATGCAGTGAGTCAGCTAGCTGCGATCCTGCTGGTCCGATATGAACAGATTGGATCATATTGTAAGATCCACACTGTAGTTCTATTTCTGTGTATGACTCAAAGAACTGGTCTAGTGAATTGCGACACAGACGTCCCAAGTACACACTGTCTTCTCTAGATATGAAATAGTAGAGATAATCCTTGTAAACAACCAAGTGTTTGAATAAACTCTCCGACTTGACATACCCCCGTGGTATGTTTTGATATAAATTCAGGTCTAAAAGATTGTGCTTTGAAATAAAGGGAATTCCGCTACCACTAACCCCTGTGAATAAGTAAAAGGCTCGGTTGGGGGTACCCTCACCTGTAAGTACATAGTCAGCACCCAGAGCAACAGCTCCAACAGTAGGTAAATCTTTAGTTGTCACAACTAACTGCCAATCAGTTGAACCATATCTCACTACATCATGTGATATATTGGCTAAGCTCCTTGTCTCACAGTAACCAGTACAGCCTCCACAGGTGATTAGAGTGTTGTTTTGAGATGTGTTCACGACAACAAGAAGTTTATTATCATTACGGTTGGGATGATCAGTACACTTTCCAGTATATATCATGTGTTTGAGGGTCAGGTCTGAGTCGAGTTGGTAGAGCCTCTCCCGTGCTCCAATATAGATATCTCCAGTGATTGTGTTGATGGCGATGTGGTTGAATGGTAGGGTGAAGTCAGAGCCAGGAGGGGTAAAGGATGTAACCAGGTAGGATGAGAGAGGAGCTGATTGGATGGACCGAGTCTGGCATGATATGAGGATCAGAAAGAGCCGTAACGCTCCCATATATTTCCAAGCCATGCCTGTAGAGAATTATTGCACTGCTGGCTTCTATGTCAATATACCATCTGTACAAAAGTTAAGAATATAATTGAATATAATTGAGATAATAATGATTTCGTTTATAATAATAATAATATATTACAAAAGATATTCTTCCTGAGGGCCCTGCTATCATTATTATTACCCCACTAATAGTCATGTACCCATTTACGTCCGGGTATGAAGGGGCAAAAGTGGACTAATAAATTGGCCATTGACGTCAGTTCCGGGTTGGGATTCGAACCCACAACTGTTGGATTGAGTCAATTGAAAGAACCAAGTGGAGGAAGTCGATTATCGACAAATTCTTATAGGTATATTAAGGAAGCCTCAGGTACTGGGCAAACAATTTAGTGTATACTAATCATAATTAATTAGATGATTATGTGCATTGAATTATCCATGATTGAGGTGTCGTTATTTTACTTAAATATCGATGAATATAAAACAACAGCACATCGCGGAAACATGAATAAAAAGGACATCAATATAATCACATTCCCCCCAAGAGTATTATATCACGTTTAAAGGGGCTAGTATTTTACATGGAAGCTCTTCGACGAACGTTATACTCACCCCACCTTCCACAAAGCAAAACATATATATCATGACGATACTACTCTATGTGTCTTTTTAAATGAATTGCAATTGTTATATCCAGCTCGGGCCATGCATTGACCAAAATCCAATCGGAAATGTTTAATATAGTGAAATCTCATAACGCCGAAAAAAGGTGAAAATCTTTTCATTATGCAAATATATGAACGGTCAGGCAATACTCACTCTTGGTACCAGTTTTAACAGAAGGCAGAGATCAAACTGAATCAGTAATTATCAACAATCAGGTAACGATGTCTTATAAAATCTTGCCCTTTTAATTGAACTTGCTTCGATTAAATAGCACTTCCGCTTATAGAATGTACCATTTATTCACAGACTGTGTTTCTATCATAACTCTATTTAATGAAGACAGGAGAAATGTTAAGAATACAAATGACGTTTTTACTTTTCTGTTCATTTTATTATGGGATATTCCGTGGGCGGAAGAATGATATGCTTGTCTTTTGATTATGAGAAAGCTGATACAATACAGACCTATTTTTTTCATCCCCCACCCCCCCCCCCCCCACAGCATAATGGAATGAGTCCTCTATTCAAACAATAAGGATCGTAACTAGGCGTCCAAAATAAATAGAGTCTGCCCTAGATATGAAATAATTGAGATACTCTTTGTATTGTGTGACTGTATTTTGTTCGCCAGATTTATCAGTTTAGGACATACATTGTCATCCATTTACATTAAAACAAAAAAGAGGTTGTGCTTTGACAAAAAATCTTATTTGTTAACCACTGAAGCTTGTAGATAGATGAAAAGCTCGATAGGGAGAATGGATAGGGTACCCTCACCATTACTTACAAAGTATTTGCGTCGTTTAAAATTGGAAAACGTAATTGTCCACCTTTATTTTGTATTGTGAAGTACCTATGCTCTATAATGTCACAATACTTGATTGAAATTCAGGCAAATCAAGCATGAAAGTAGAAATTGAGTAATCATGCATATTATACAAATATTAGCATAGCTTCCATAAAATAAAGAGATAAGACTATCCTGAGTTAAAGATTTTGAAAAGAAAACGAAATTTTAACTAGAAATTTAATTCGTCACGAAGACGAATAAGGTGGTCTGTCTTCAAGTCTTATAATAGATTATAATATTTACTATATTGAAAAAGGGAGAAGTTATATAGACATGTACACAATGATGATTATGATGCTGATGATCTTTATAGTAATGATTATGATGATGATGATCATGATGATGTTGATGAGGATGATTATCATCATTATGATAATGATCATGATCATGATCATGCGCGTGATTCTGACATCTTATTGAAAAAATGAGGGGTGATTTAGATAACATATAGTCTCAGCGACAACATACTAAAATTTGGGAGAAAACTGTTAAATAACAACCGAGATACTGGTCAAAACACATTGTCATGCAGATTCATGTTTAGAAAAGAGTGACCTCCCATAGACATAACACGCAAATATGACAAATTATGCATTGTCGCCTTTAATCAAATATTTAACTATGATGACGTCATCTAAATGAAAAATAAATGACATATTTCTGATAGAGAATTATCTCAGCTACAACATATCAAAATCTGGGAGAAGATCGATCACCGATAAGTGAGATAATCTCAAATAAACAAAGACAAAAATGACGTCATCAACAAAATACATTTGTTTGAGTTTAGATGCCAATATGATGACTTTATTTCACGTTGTACGAGTCAGGGTGGTATGAAATCATATCTCCAACTCATGCTTTCTCCAACCATGATATAAAAATTGGGGGTCAATGGACTATCTGAAGAGCTATTTCGATTTTTAAAATGGCATGTTTTTGATCAAATTTGCATTATATTGCCCATAGCAGTACGCGCGGATTTTGAACTTTGACGCACGCTCACGGCCTTATGAAATATGAAGAGTGACTGAAATTAATGTAAATTGTCAATTACGTTAAGAGGAATCCAAATCATGTAAACATTTTGAATTTGACCTTTTCCGCGCGCTGTGAGCGCGCACAACGCGCGCGCATGCGCGTGTTCACGTTTTTTTTGCAAAATGCTTAAAATGGTCTGAAACGTATGCAAAATGAATTTGAGACGATTTGAAGCATTTTTATTTTTTGCGCGCGCGCTAACGCGCGGACGTACGCATGCGCGCGCATTTTCTGACCTGAAAATGACCGGACGGATATTAACCCTAATCATGATAAATATAAATGAGAAATGCCTTTTCGTTATGAAGATATGATCATGAGTAAAAAGTACCAAAAAAAACACAAAATGGCGCCTGGATGACGTCATGAAGACCTGATGACCTTGAAAATGTTCCTGTCACTTCTTATGACAATGACCTATGACTGTGCCAAAATTGAACGAAATTGACTGAACTGATCTTGAGTTATCGTCGGAACAAAAAAGTGGGAACAATAAATAAAAATAAATAATAAACTAGAAATTTAATTCGTCACGAAGACGAATAAGGTGGTCTGTCTAAGTCTTATGATAGATTTGAGAATGGGAGAAGTTATATAGACATGTAAACAATGATGATCATGATGACCATGATGATGATCATGATAGTAAAGGTGATGATGATGATGATAATGATAATGTTATATGATGATAAAAACGATAATGTTAATGATGATGATGAGCATAAGCATGATCCTGACATCTGATTGAAAAAATAAGGAAACATTTAGATAGCAAATAGTCTCAGCTACAACATACAAAAATTTGGGAGAAAACTGTTGAATAACAACCGAGATACTGGTCAAAACACATTGTCATGCAGATTCATGTTTAGAAAAGAGTGACCTCCCATAGACATAACACGCAAAAATGACAAATTATGCATTGTCGCCTTTAATCAAATGTTTAACTATGATGACGTCATCTAAATGAAAAATAAATCGCATATTTCTGATAGAAAATTATCTCAGCTACAACATATCAAAATCTGGGAGAAGATCGATCACCGATAAGTGAGATAATCTCAAATAAACAAAGACAAAAATGACGTCATCAACAAATTACATTTGTTTGAGTTTAGACGCCAATATGATGACTTTATTTCACTTTGTACGAGTCAGGGTGGTATGAAATCATATCTCCAACTCATGCTTTCTCCAACCATGATATAAAAATTGGGGGTCAATGGACTATCTGAAGAGCTATTTCGATTTTTAAAATGGCATGTTTTTGATCAAATTTGCATTATATTGCCCATAGCAGTACGCGCGGATTTTGAACTTTGACGCACGCTCACGGCCTTATGAAATATGAAGAGTGACTGAAATTAATGTAAATTGTCAATTACGTTAAGAGGAATCCAAATCATGTAAACAATTTGAATTTGACCTTTTCCGCGCGTTATGAGCGCGCGCAACGCGCGCGGTGACACTTACGGACGGAAAATTTTGAAATGCTTAAAATGACCTGATTCGTACTCTCGTTTAATAGTTAAGTGATTTTGAGCATTTTAAAATTTTGACGCGCGCGTACGTGCGCGTCCTGACGTTTATGTGACCTTTGATGACATGACTTGTTGACCCTTGACCTGAAGTATATGTGATATGAATATGAATGACCTTTGCTGATGCATCATGAAGATATGATGGATAACGTGATTTCACAAAATGGCGCCTGGATGACGTCACGATGACCTGATGACCTTGAAAAGGTTACTGTCACGTCTCATGACAATGACCTATGACTGTGTCAAAATTGAAAGAAATTAACACAACCGATCTTGAGTTAACCGATGAACAAAAAACGGGGAGAAATAAAAATAAATAATAATAATAATAATAATAATAATAAATAAATAAATAAAGAAAGAAAATTCTGACGAAAACAATAGGTGATCTGTCGTTGACAGACCACCTAATAAATAAATAATAAAGAAAGAAAATTCTGACGAAAACAGGTGATCTGTCGTTGACAGACCACCTAATAAGCTTGTGTGTTGAAAAAATAGGAAAGTTGTATGGCGTTGCGTCACAGTAATATTACTGATTAAGCCAATTTGGAGTGCCCATATATATAGTGATGACAACCTTCCCCTCAAAAAATAATCAAGTTTTCTTGTCCGATTTCCTTCAAACGTTCACTGATGTACTTCTCTGATTGTTATGCTCTCTTTTAGAATAGTTGTCTATTAAGGTTGCATTCCTCCTTTAAATGTTCTCATGGCATTGAAAAAAGTTTCAGGGGAGCGATCAAATACAACGTTGAATAGGTATAGAAAAATATGTCACAGATGAGTGAATATATATTGTCATAATCTGACGTTGATTCCTCCATTGTGGGAAACACTACAAGTTCTGACGTCATTTTGAAGAAGTAAAAAAACTCTAGTCATGTGGCCCGTGATACCATACAGCGGCTAGTATTGTCTCCTCCCCCTGTGATCAGACATGTTTAGACTGTCACAGTTTCAAGGATGGTGTACTATGCGTGACTTTAATCCATTTTTTCCACTTATTACTCTTCTTTTAGGATTTTTTTGAGAGAAGAAAATTAATAACGTCCGCCCCCCCCCCCCCCCCCCCCCCCCCCCCCCTCGAGATCAGAAAATAAAGTTCGACTGAAGCATGGAGAGGTTTCGTTCTATCTGTTGAAGTTTCAAGTGTGATAAAATCTTTCAGGTTATTGATCTTAAAAAAGGAACAATATCCATCCCAGTAATGTACTACTCTTATTCTTTTCTTTCTTTCTAACCAGTAGTTTCATTCCTATGCACATTCACTCTCCCTCTCTTTCGGAATAGATGTACTTATACATGTGTATTGCTTCTCTCTCTCTCTCTCTCTCTCTCTCTCCCTATCACCTCCCATGCTCCCTTTCCCCTTTTATTCCGCCTCCCTTTCTTGCTAGATATAGGCCTTTATACATGTCTATTTCGCTCTCTCCCTCTCTCTCTCTATCTTTCTCTCTTTTCTTTGTCTTTCTATCTCTCTCCCTTGCTCTATCGTCTTTCTCACACACACATGTATCACACACACATAAATACACACAAGCACACCATCTTCTATTGGATTGCAGGGGCGGATCTCCGGGGGCGGTTAGGGGGTTTAACCCCCCCCCCCCCCCCCCCTTGGGCGGACCTTTATTCATGTCGGGGGCAAAAAGATTTTCAAATTTCAGGCTGGATCCGCCCCCCTCTCCCCCCCCCCCCCCGCCCCCCCCCCCCCCCCCCCCCCCCACCGCTTAGCAAAACGCTAGATCCGCCCCTGGATTTAAGGAAAATTGAACTCGCTACTGTATATTGTATTAAATTCGGAACCTGAGAGGATCACGGTTGATCAACATGATCTAAACCTTTTTAGCTAGTAAGAAAAAGAAAAAACATCTCTTTCCCTCTGTTTCTCTCTTGCTCATGTTTCTCTCTCGCACGCACACGCACATATCTCCTATTCGTTTTATGCAAAAGTGAGATATCTACTGTATTTTGGAATATATTGAGAACATGATAGGCCCTAGAGCCATCAGCATGATCAAAACAGTTTTATATAGACATTAATTGAAGGAAAAAAATATCACTTTGCGAAAAGTGTAATGAAAAAATGTTCCATTTTTACAGAATGTTTATTTAATATATTTATATACGTCATTTAATAAATGACGATGAAAAAAAATATGCCTCATAAACATACAAAAATGTTAAATGATATTTCCTTGATGAACCCAAGTTCGTTATTGTGGACTTGGGTGTTCTTTTCGTTCATGTTTTTAATTACACTCTCGCTTTATTCCAATTACATGAAGGAACGTAGAAGTTTTGCTTGAACTACAAATTATAAAATGAATGTCTCTGGGTCTGTGGTGGATACAAAGATACATAGGGATGAAAGCAATCTGTTTATTAAGCTTATAAAGATGTTTATGAACGTTTTTTGTTTGTCTTCAAATCAAACATGCCATATTAACTGAATATTACTTTGATGGTCTAGAGCTTTTTTCCTCTCTCGTTTTCTATCATAAAGTCATATTACCCTAGGATTACAAAAAACCGTAATTTAACAATGTTAATTCATTATTAAATATCCCTTGCAATTCATAACAGCATTACGTCACAACTTGGTAATGTTCTCGGATTTCAATAGATGGTGGACAAGGCCATTGAAATTACCTAGCGTTCATTTTTGTTAAATCCCGTCTGCACTAGTTTGGCCCGGGGTATTATACCTCCCTGCAAGATCACTGACAGGTGGCTATCTCATCAAATCAGCTCTCAATTAACATAAGAAAAAGGGGATCATGGGGGACCAACGGCACCGATTAGGCATTATTTGCTATAAAGAGGGCGCAAGTAGCTATAAGTAGTGCAGTAGGGCTTTAAAGTCTTTGCGATCAAACTAACCATTACGTTATTGTTATATTTCGCACATCCCAATGTGACAGGAATGCATGCTGTACATATGCATTAATATTGTGTTATGACAACAAAAAAAACCTTGGTTTAATGATGAGTTAAAGATTTTGTATGTTAACAAAAGATAGATGTAGAATAATTGATAACAGCCCTTGAAGCCATCGCATATCATACACATAAAATACCTTATAATCTTTCAAACGTTTGAAGAGGTAAGGTCACGTGTTTAGAGAAAATAATTATAGATCGTTATATCCGGATTTATTTATAGTAAAGATGTTTTCAATACCTTCGCATACCAGTCATATCATTTCCTACAACATATGTTTTTATGTATCTATTATTATTAATATTATTATTATCATCATGATTTGATATCATATAGGCCTTATATATATATATATGTTTAATTTTTTTTTTGAGGGGGGAGGGATCCCATGATCATGTGATATACTTAATCCATCTCATGTATCATGTACTAGAAAACTGTTTAGCAATCCTGCGATCTTTATGCCCTCCATTTACATATTCCCACTTACGCATTCCAAACTGACCTATATTGATTAATCTATTTGAAGTGAACCAAAAATAATGGAAATGGTCTTGCTCGCATAATAATATTGATGTATTTTTTAGTAGAAGTGCCGTCTATTGCATAAGTATCGTACTGCCGTATGGAATTAAATAACGAAGTTTTATTATAGATGCTAAACGTATTGTTTATTGCTTAGCAAAGAGTAGCTCTTTATTTGTCAGAATACATCACCAGTCGAACAAGACAAAGATATCTTATGTCCTGCTACTATGTTATTTTTCTTTCTCATATATACCTTATATGTAAAAATGGTAGATGTAGTCTATTAAATACATATTAAATGGTTCAAAATAAACTTTCTTTTATTATTTTACTGTTTTCATTCTTTAGTCAGTCAAACTGCTTAATGATCTCACTCATGTCATTCGGCTAGCCATCAAGATTGGTGCTTACTAATTCAGTTTAAACAAAGAAATGAACAAAGTGGATAACAGAATCCCTGGTTATAATCGATACTTTATTATTATTCATTATCTTTCTTAGAAGATAGAAAAAGTGATACAGAAAGAGAGAGAGAGAGAGAGAGAGAGAGAGGCTGATCAGAGAAATACAGGAAGGGGAATGGAGACAGAAGGAAGGAGAGAAAGAAACAGGAGGGAAATGCGAAATTTAAAAGGAATATTCATGATTGTTATTTAGTATAACTCCTTAGCATTCTAAAACGTGATCAAGAAAGGCATTTCTCTACTTTTCTAGATTATTTTCATATTTTGATTAATCCTTTGTTCCCAGTATATTATTTTTTTTCTTCCTGAATACATGCTTTTGATTTAATTAGGTACAATTAATCTGAAAAAACAATAGTTTTTTTTCCTGACATTCCCTCGCTTGATATGTACAACAAACCTATTTGTGAAAATATCAAATGAAAGACTGATCATAAAGAAAAAATAATTTCATCATCATAACCTATTAATGAAAACTTATTTTAAAATGCGTGCAACACTTTTGATAAATAAAAACTACACCTTAAAAAAAAAGAAATCGGTTCCATTTCAGTAAAATATCATCGATTCTCTGATATCTAGAGCTAATTTGTAAACACAACATGTTGAAACCTTTGCAGCATACATATTTGATTTGCATGTATAATTCAATCAATACAGAGAAGTAAAACAAACATCAATTCGATTACATGGCTTTGGTGTTTCATGGGAGAGTTTACTTTAGAAATATATATTTCTCCGAGTTAAGATCTACTTTATATCGGGATAACATACCCGAATGAAGATATTCGGGCACCAAGCTGCTATGCTACAAAGTGAGAACATTGTTTCACCTCGATGCCCGGATTTAACGTGGTGGTGGGTATCCGAATGCCCCGTCTATGATTATATGGATGAGAAATGATCACGAAAGAAATCTAACCAAAAGGGGACTGCACCCTTTGCACTTCCCTATGCAAATCTTTTTTTCGAAAATGTAAGACCAAAACAACCATTACAAAAATATTCGCATACGGTTTCATGTTTGGAACTTACACTGATAAGATAATGCATTTGAATCATGAACACCCAGTGATTCGTATTAATAAACGAAAGAGTATCAATACGTTATTGTGATAAAAACATGTGTAGTCTCAGCCCTTTTTATAGAGAAATTGCAATAAGCCAGTTCGAAGCTAAAATGTGCGCATGGGCAGATAAACGTTATTTATACCAACATTTTAAAACCAACCAAGACGAATACTGGATATGTGCTGATAATTTTTTTTTTTTTTTTTAATTGTGGACAGACAGGACATTCAATGGAACACAGCTGGAATTCTTCTTCTCAAGAGGGCTAACAAGAGGTTTCTTAGAATGATGATTATTCTATAATGCACAAAGTGTGTACTAGGTCTACCCTATGTGTAAAATATCTGAGAACGTTTGGAGTTGTTTGTACAATGTGGTCTATTCCAGAAATTTGTATTGACAGCGCGAGGAAACAACAATGTAATTTCGATAACGGCTAGGTGATCTAAATTAAATTTTACCAAATTATTAGCCTTATCTAACACCAAAGTAGAGGAAAAAGAGACCAAATAAAAAAATAATTACATTTTTTAATTGTTTTCTAATAATCAACATAATTCCAAAGGAAATCTGACGATTTTGTTTAGTAGGCTTACAAAGCTATATATAGGCTACAATATGTCTATATAAACATAGAAGACATTACAATTTTTAAACAATAGCAAACTGCGAGAAAAGAAAACGACTTGAATTGAAATAGTAACTGTTGTACTGAAGTAAGAATACATAACGATTACTTAGTGTAATTAACATTTATTTCCACATCACCTTAGTAAACTTAAAGTACTTTGCATTTCTAAACCTAAAGAGAAAAAATCTGAGTATCAATATAATCTTTTACTATACACAATGGAGTCGCATTTTCTCCATTCCATCTGAATACAAGCATTTTGAAGTCATAATCACGACGTAGTACCATGAACCACGAGGAGAGCTTGGGAAGTGCGATGATGACAAAGGCTCTAGTTTGGCATCAGCTCTGTGATCGAATCCAACTGTGAATAAGGGGAAAATGATAGAAAATACAAGAATCAAAATACAAAAGCAATATGACAAAATAACAATGGTAGCATCATAACAGATAAGAACAAAAACGAGAGAGAGAGAGAAGGGAGAGGGTAAGTTCAAGCAGAGCATTTAAGGTATGTAGATATTAATCTACATTTGCCACTCTCAACCCAGGTGTTACATAGGTACCGGTAGGAACCAATTCCTTGAATTCTGTGAGCGCCGAAATCGGCAGGCTAGCAGAGCCGGGGTAATAGTTGGAGTGCCTTGAGCACCATGCATGGTGGATATGTGCGCTATATAAATATCCAATATGATTATACCAAACACCTTAACAGAATTCCTGACTTTTGCTAAACATTCATGAAGTAATTATCGGCCCACTAACCAGAGGACCTGTGTCATGAGATGTGAAGTCATACAGCTTGCTGAGGGTTGCCACTCGACTGAACAGACCAGAAAAGTCCTAGAGAAAAAACAAACACAAACATAGGAATGCTATTTAGTTCTAATATTGTCTGTATCAAGTTGTCATGCAAGGAGACTAGCCATGTTTCTACGTCAAGCCAACAATTTTGAAGTCATAAGGAATACACTCATCAAAACAATTAATACAAAATAATATATATTTTAGTTCTACGGGGGGGGGGGGGGGTATTACAAAATATGTTCATTTGTTACACTTTCAGAGCCCATGGTTGAGCTACCTTTGATTTATCAGTATATATACTTTACATCTAATGAAGCTTTCTGAACAATAGACAACGAGACTACCATAGAAAAATTTCTGTTTGTATCTGTCGTTTGTTGAAAAAAATAATGCAAAGTTAAAGAAGAGCAACAATTAATCATCACCTGTGTAATTCTGTTGAAATCCTCCTGGAGTTCTTCTGTCGTTGGTGGCGGCAACCCTTTGATGTTCTCATAGTATTCATCGATGGTTCTGATGTGGCCTGGAAGATCCCTGTAAAACAGGACCCGATTGAGGGCAGACTCCTGAAAGAGAGTTCAAAGATTCAATTCATTTGTCGACAAATGTTAAACTTTTTACAAACAGATAAGTTCATGAAGTAGATGCATTGTGAATCCTGCTTTGTTTGCTGTTATAAATCATCATTTTCAATTGAAACTTAATATGATGCTAGCATCTTATGCAAACCTAACCCTTGGTAGTAAGCAATTTACCGGTATTGGAAGTCTTCAGATCAAATTGAAGATGAAACAACACATAAACTAACACTAATAATGCCAATTTTATACATACGGAATAACAAGCATGTTGTTGGAAACTCACAAGTTGTCACTCCAGTCGGACCTGGCTGTATATCTTATTCATTTATTCATTTATATTTCTTTGTTTTGCTTTGTTTTTGTTTACTGGATTTTGTTGTGTCTTGTCTCTCTGATTGTTCTTTCTGTACTTTAGACAATCTGGTCCGATTTGATTTCTTGTTGTAGCTGAATGTCCTCTGATTGTTTTTTAAATAAATGTTTTTTTTTATATTTCGCGTAACACTTAGACATAAGAGAAACAAAATTTTGAGTTATATGCAATATATGTTGACAATTTACTACTATGTTCACCATGTTTTTGAAATGTGTACGTTTTAGTTGATTATCAATCATTTAGGAAAAATATTTAAAAATGTTTTGTTGTGACTAATCACTTTAAAAAAAATATATTGACCTGATGAGAGGTCGTCTGGCCGAGAGGAGGCCGTGACTGTGATTGACAATACAAAGCTGTCAGTCGACGTGTTTGAAGAATGTAAATTTGATGAGAAATATTCTAACAAACTACTTTGGGTAGGACAAAGAACTTGACTATGTCTGGTGAATTATGATGCAATACACATGAACAGTGACTACTTCAGCTTGTCTATTTCTAAACTGACCTGCGTATTCTCTGAGCGGATTTTCTTGCAGGCATTATCCAGCATATTAGCCAATACCGAAACGCTCTGGTCAGCAGACCGTGACTGACGCATGTCAAAGACGTAGGAGGGATGCGTCAACGTAGTCATCCAGTAGTGTAGTGGTAGACTGAGAATGGGAAGCAATGATGCAATGAAAAATAATCGATCGTAGAGACTATCAAGAAATCAATTAATGGACAATGTACACTGTTGGTCATAAAGGTGGTCCCCTAGTTGATTAGCATAGTAGCATACACATGCTTTAGCAGTCACGCAAAACAAACACTGAGAAATTATTATTCAATAAAATCTGAGAATGTATACTATTATCTAGATCTTCTAGGAATAAATCATTGTCAAAATCATTTCATAAATTGGGGTAAAAATAATTATTCCACCATTATGACCAACAGTGCACATGTATATAAGGTGACACTACAATCACTTTGATAATCCGACTATTTGTACTAATACCCTGATCAGCAGGCCATTACTGACGCCCCTCTAACCTAGACTTAACCCGTTTTTACTGGAAGGGGGAGAGGTATTCCCCCAAAAAATACAATATCATCACAAATTGCCACGTAGTCTTATATATCGCACCGAAAATGGGGAGAGCAGGAGGCGGGAGCGATCCCCGCTGCACTGTAAAAAAATAATAGTCGAAATAACTCAATAAAATTGAGGAAAATAATTGCCTTATTTCTATTAAATAAATATTACCTACGGCATCTTAAGTAGAATTTACTTATTTTGCTGAATAAATTTTTACTCAGTTAAATCGAGTTACATTAACGTAAATAATTTAAGTATTGTAATCATTTTAGATAATTAAAAAAAAGCTATGATAGGATTACATATTGCACGATTTGGTACCCATCTAATCTAACAAGTAACATCCACTAATCATTCACTACTTCTATTTAAGATTAATCACTAATCACTAACACTACTTCTATTTAAGATTTACATACGCTTCAACTCGACACATATTGAAAGGCTCCAAATTTTATATATACTTGATCGTAGCATCTTAAAAGGAAAATTGGTTGACAATTTCCTGAAATATCAAGTTTTGATTTGTTTTGAACTGGGTAACAATTAAAAATTGTCTTGTCTTTGCTTAGCCATGTTAAATGAATTATTAAATGTTTTAAAGTCCTTAAATTTGTATTCAACCACAAAAAAGAATTGTTTTATTTAAAAAAGAGTTTAATTTGGTCTTAATGAATATTCATAAATTATGTAAATATTTCTATTATGGCCCGGACCCACTGGCCGACGGACACAAAACGTATGCATAAAGGACACAGCGGACGAGCAAAATTTCGGGGGTGGCTCCATCCGTTTTCATCCGCTCCAGAAATGGACAAAATTTGCGAAAACAGAACGGAACATAACGGACGTGGGTAGTATGTAGCGGGGATGTTAAACGGATGTTCATCGTAAGCCTAGAGGATGAAAGCGGATGGAAGTGGATGACAGCTTTGAATACTTTATATACGAGATGCATACGCTTACATCCTTTCTATTTCCGTGCTACTAACGATGAATAGACGTTCCATGTACCTTATCTTTCCTCCCTCTTTCCGTTTTCAGCTGCAGCGGATGTGAGTTGCGAGGATGCCCAGAGGATGCAGAGAGGATACAGCGGACGTTTAACGGATGATAACGGACAAAGAACGTTTGTTGCTCGTATTTGTCGCGGATTTACATCGTACACGGCGGAAGTTCATCCGTTCTAAAAGTTTTGTGCAGCTCAAAACTTTGTGCGCGGATGAAATCACAGTGGACGGATGCTCGACGGGTAGAGCGTATGAAACACGTATGCAATGAGTACACAACGGATGCATAGCGTTTTCCAACGGATGGCAAGATTTTTTTACGTTTTACATCCTCTTTGCATCCGTAAGTGCAGTGGGACCGGGCCTTTACGCACTGCATCGGTCCTTACTTTAAAAAGATAAGAATAATCAACATAAATTGTTTGAGTAATACGTACAATTTCTGATTTTGATTTAAAATTACTAAATTAATACAAGCTGAAATTACTTAAAGTTTTTATGTATTTGATTTTACTTAAATATTCCACGTATGTTCTACTAAATTGAAAGTTTGAGTTAGCAAGACTTAAATTTAGTGCGTAAGTGGCAAAACTAATGTTTTCAAGTAAATTCTACATGGAAAAAAATACGTAAAAATTACCAATGAACAAATTATTTTTTACAGTGTGGTTCCACCCTAAATGGTGGATACGCCCGCTTGTTCAAATACCTGTTACTCTTCCATGCTTCAGCAATCTCCTCGGGTTTCTCATCGCAGTACTTATTGGCCATCTTATCAAAGAAGTCAAAAAGATATTTGATGGTGAGTGGTGTCTCGGCGGGCTTCTTGAAGACACAGGCAAGGAACTCATCAAGGCGAGTCTGAATCGTTTTCTGGTAAGAAAATGACAATAATATATACTTTTTTAATAATTATGATTACATTTCTCTTTGTCACTGGTATGATATTAAAAATGTGTTTACGATTTCGAGTTGAGTTTGAGATTTAAGGAAAGCCACATGCAAGGAACTCATCAAGGCGAGTCTGAATCGTTTTCTGGTAAAAAAAAATGATAATATATATATATTTGTTAATAATCATGATCACTTTATGTCTTTGTTATTGGTATGATATTAAAAAATGTGTTCATGATTTCGAGTTGAGTTTGTGATTTAAGGAAAACCATCGCTTGCTTTTGTATGGCTCGTGTAAACACACATGCATAAATACAGCTTGAAAAGATAAATCTTGTGACAAAGACTTAAGTTTTCCTACTTTAGTAACCAGCAAACGCGGTGCTAAGAATTCACGATCCAGCTTGGTCAGGGATGTACTGCTCTCTGTGGGCATTTGGTTCTCGGCAACCTAAACGGTAAAAAAGATCAAGCAAATCTTCGGAATAGTCAATATTATTCATTTCTCATAGATATTAGAATGATCACAGACAAAATGTAGTGTAAAGAATATCAAAATCCAAGACACCTTTCAATTATATGAGTTCGATACATCTATACATCTACCTTTTGTTGAACGAATGGAAAGACTAGTGTTTTTGTTTAATAGTTGTTACTGTATGTGCATTAGAGTGCACAATCTACCGTGAACTGTAAGAAAAAAAGGAAAAGAAAATGGGCCTAATTTGTTTTCATCCACATAGGCAAAACTGAGGTACGCAGACTTTTCACTCGTTAAATAACTGTACTATCGATACCTAACGGTATGTGTACATAATATATTCTTTAAAGAAATGTCTCGCATTAAAATCATTGGTGAGTTTTATACGGGTTTTATGTGGAGGGTCAGGGTGAACAAAAGCAGCACCCCTTTATTTTGTACAACCCTAATGTGGCATACCTTAAATATACACACACAACATTTGTTTACTTGTTCGCGATTCTTCAGGCAATTGCCTATCCCTTCTGTTCATCATCATCATCTAGTGCCGTCCCTTCGGAACGTATTGGCGGCTATGTACCCCCATCGCGCTCTGTCATGTACCCTTCTTTTATCATATTGTCCGCCTTACAGTTATCTCCTGTATTAACATCTTAACATTCGTCAGTCTACTGCCAATGTCTTGTTGATGACAGCTAGCAAAATAATTATTCTTACCAAGTGCATGATCCGAGATCCGCCACTTTCCATAGTCCGGATTCGAATGTAGTCTCTATCACGGACATCATCCGGACCAGCATGTTCTTGGTCTAGAGGAAATAGCGTATGAAATAATTTATTGTCTATTAAGTAATTCATTATGAAATAATGCGTCATGAAAATGTTGTATTTTGTATCATTTGAAGTTATGTTTCATAAAATAGTGTATTATGAAAGAGGCCTATAGTATCATAAAATAATGTTTTGTGAAATGTATGTACCTCGTTCAAATGCATAATGCCATAGTGAGAAATAAATCCATTCACTGTGCTTTGAAAACAGTACAACACTGCTCTAGGAATCGACCCGCCGGGAAAAACCCAAAGCTTTCAAACTTTCTAAATGAACATGTACATTACGTACAATGTTTCGTTAGTAAATGCACGATTTCAAACTTGTGATTTAATTACAAGGGGTGGAGGATGTTAGGGGCATTGCGAGAAGTAACGAATAGAAAAGTGCTCCTTTTGCGACTTGTATTCTTATAGACACGACGGAGGGGAGTAGAGTAGGAGCTTTTACTACTGTCTCTGATGCTATATTCATATTGATTAATCAGAACAATTGATTATGCAGGGGCGTTTCTAGAAATTGCTAAACGGTGGATGCACATTCTTGCCCAAACCCGGAGAAGGGGTGAAATAATGGGCGAATTATACATAAAGGTGTTATGATCATGTGCGTATGCCACAAACACTGAGGAAAATATATTCCTTTTTTTTCCTTTGGGGGCGTGTTGTCTTTATCTGAACATTCAGCCAGAGGAGGGCAGCTTTATCTGAACATTCAACCAGAGGAGCGCTGGTTATGACTGCTGCATCCTATGTTGGACACACCACTGACATGCCTCTCTCTTTATACCAGTAACCTACATTGTTGGAAGAGTTGTACCCCTGGGGTAACAGGTTGATACGTCCCTGTCTCATTCATTGATGCCTTGACAATCAGAGCTACCTGACACCCATCGGATACCTGCACAATCATAGTAAACAAAAGATTAGTATGAAGTCGAATATGCTTCTGTAGACCACTATTAAATTTTGAAAAATCTTATGTTTTCGGATTTAGTCTTCATGAGACTTAGTGAATATTCCATTGTAATGTATGTCATTTTAGAGATCTGCAAATGGCATCTTGATAATGATCGGAATCAATTTCTGTATATATTAGTTATCACAGGGAAAAAGAGTAATCCTCAATCCGAAACACAAAATAATTTGGAGCATAAACAATCATCATCATACAAGAAGAAAGGACATTGTATGGAAACAAAATCATGCGGATATATATTTATCTTCTATCTACTGTACAAAAAAAAAGTTTACCACTAGAGGGAGTATGGAATTGCTACCCAAACTCTCGTCACAAACAGGTCGGCAGACATTGCAAGTCAGCAGATGTGAAACAGTCGATGGCAAATTTGTAATTGTTTTCTCCAATGACCTTAAGGCTTGGGACCCGGATGTGTACTGTAACATAAAGTTATATAATTGTATAATTTCCTTACCCCGTAAGTCTTGACTGTATTGATGAATAAACCCTTGGTGTTCCCAATAGTTTTGTTCAATTCGTCTCGATCTTTCAGGATTCTCTCCTCCCCTCCGGGATGATACCAAACTATTCCACAAAAAAAAAAAAAAGTTGATGTCGGGTTAACATCTGGTGATTACATATATGTATGAATAGGAGCTAAAATAGAAATACTGTAGAGGTGTCTGATCTGTGGATCACTTGGTTTGTGGTTCGAGTCTTGTTGGGGCAATACTGTCCTCTGTCAAGACATTTAATATACATTTGAAACTCTCTATCGCTGTATTAAAAAGAGCACCTGATAGGATGCGATGTTTAAATTTGGTCGGGTTGGAATGTTTGCGCATGCAAAATGGCTTTTTAGCTGAAATACTCCCCACGGAGCAGAGCGTGTGCACTATCATATGCAGATCAGCAATTGAATCCAGTGACTGAGGTACTAATAACTACACGTGAAGCGCTTAGAAACGGAATATTATGCGCTTTAGAAATGTGACTACTTTCCTCATCATGCAAACATATCAAAGCTCTTTGTCTTGCATTAAAGGAAGTATAATTATAGCGATAATAAACAGAAAGCCACAATCTGACAATATAAACGGGAGCTAAGTGCGAACAAAACGCGAGAGACTAGCGTGTAAATACATGTATAACAGGGACGCCTGTCAGGCGATACTATCTATGCAATGCTGTCCTATTTTATCCTATGTGCTAATGCGGACTGTGTCCTCGGAAGACTTCCAGCCAAAGCCCCTCCCCTCTCCCGTAGTGGCTAAAGGTTTCTGCAAGGTTCTATCCCTTTAAAACTTGAAAAATTAACGATCATCGGCATACTCACGAAGATCCATCTCATGAGCTCTGTTCTGTTGTACAATGTGGCTGTTCCTGTAAGCAGCGTCCAGTATCTTCTGCTTGACCTGAGTCATGCAATCAACATCTAGAACTTTGACGTAGTACTTGTGGTGCCTATCCCTGCCCACTACTGATAAGGTCTGTGAAAATATTCCAATGTAATGGGTGAATATGAGCAATTTTATCAATTATCAGTAAATATGCCTCAACCGTATGGTTTGAAATTCTAAGCGACATGAAATAACCATTTAGTGTGTCTGTTACAGGTCCTGCATTCACATTATCGTTTTAAAAAAACGTACTATATCTTTCCACGTTGATTTCGCAAGCCTCATAGTTTTCACATCACCATCATTTTCATCAACAACAACCAATGGTCATTTTAAGGGATCGGGTATCTAACTCTCTCTCTCTCTCTCTCTCCAAGTCTAAATTAACCATTGCTAATGCAACATGTGCCTGTCACAATGCCTTACCCTTTCAAATTGACTTGTTTGAAAATCATCATCATCATGATACATCATGAACCTTAAACTATAAGTCACAAGTTTAATACAATGCAAATGTAGAATCAATATTTTTTTTCCTTCTCAGATACAAATAAAAAGCTGAATTACCAATTCGTTGAATTCCACCTCTTCTTCCAAGAGACATTCAAAGTTCAGAGAGAAGACAGACTGTCCAGTGGTGATATCAATAGGTCCTTTCTCAACCTGAATCTTGATGGATTGGTACAGCAGGTACAGAGATTCAGCCACTTGCCTCTGTGTTTTTTATTCAAATATACAACGCGGAGAACACGATTAGATCCATAAAAATATAAAGCAAGTTGGTATTAGTGGAGTTTACGCTACATTACAAATTTTTCGTTCTGTAATCTTTTGAAGTATGATATGCGCAATTAAATATTATACATGATGTTGTTCGTTAAATGTGATAAATATTGTTGCAAAATTTCCAATTAGTAATAGATGTTTCGAAAACGTTATGCACGATATCCTTTAATCTGAATTAATTTGATTTGACCGGCACCCTTCAGTCAAATTTGAGACCATTGATAATTTGTGATATACAAATGACATGTCTACAAGAATTGTTAACATTCTGTTTAGACTAGATTTTGGCATTTATGTAAAATGCATTATGAGGATGAACCATTTCACTTTAAAAGTATTTTGTTGTTCTTTAGTTTGATCCCATGTATAAAGTATAACACCATCAACATGGTCACAGCGGGTTTGGTATTACTTTCCTATACGTATGAGCGTATTCTTATAATCGATGGTAATGAACTTTAAAAAAACTTTAATTACCTTCAGATATTGATACATGCAGAGGGAGATCCAGTTGGAGAGGAGCTTTTCAACGATGGTCTCAGTCCTGAACAAATAACATAAATAAATATTCAACACGGATGCTAAATCGTGATTTAAAGTGATTGTTATTCACTATACTTACATCACAGCAGATACAAAATAAAAATGTTCAGACATTAGTACTCAAAACTAATAATGTATATTAAAGAAAAGTACTCTTCCCTTTGAAGAAAGATATGTATTCTTCTTGCTCGGTGTCATTTCAATGTTAGATGCCGAAAAGGATTATCTGACAACAAATGTCCATAAATGCTACTTTTTTGTAAAGGTTATTAGAGTGTGTAATGGTCATCATTTAAAATACAAAGAAAATGAAATGACATTCAATGATGAATACATTTAAAAAAATTAACAATTCAAGCAACCTACACGTATTGTGTTTATAAAGCTAAACATTAAATTTCCTTTTTAAACAACACGATCGCAACTACTTTCGAAAAATCAATTCAAGGGCAACTTCAATACCCATTGCAAACTGTCCATGCTCAGAATACGTAATACGTCACTGTGATGAAAAGGTGAGGGAGGATGCTTTTTATGCCTCCGCCACCGAAGGTGGTGCCGGAGGCATCATGTTTTCGGGTTGTCCGTCCGTACGTCCGTCCGTACGTCCGTACGTCCGTCCCGTTTGACCGTTATCACAATATCTCAAGAACCATTTAAGATTTAAACTTAAGACTCGGGAATAGTATTTATCACCATAGGAAGACGATCTGATTAGATTTTGGAGTACGTAGGTCAAAGGTCACAGGTCACATAGGTCAAGTTATGAAATTCCTTGTATTGAGTTTGTTAGCGCGATATCTCAAGAACCATTTGAGATTTAAACTTCAAACTTAAGGATAGTATGTATCACCATAGGAAGACGATCTGATTAGATTTTGGAGCACGTATGTCAAAGGTCAAGGGTCACAGAGGTCAACTTATGAAATTCCATACATTGAGATTGTTATCATGATATCTCAAGAACCACTGGAGATTTAAACTTCAAACTTAGTGATAGTGTGTATCACTATAGGAAAACAATCTGATTAGATTTTGGAGCACGTAGGTCAAAGGTCAAGGGTCACAGAGGTCAACTTATGAAATTCCATACATTGAGATTGTTATCATGATATCTCAAGAACCACTGGAGATGTAAAAACTTCAAACTTAATGATAGTGTGTATCACTATAGGAAGACAATCTGATTAGATTTTGGAGCACGTAGGTCAAAGGTCAAGGGTCACAGAGGTAAACTTATGAAATTCCAGGTATTGGCCTCATTATGGCGATATCTCAAGAACCCCTTGAGATATGAACGTCAAACTTTAACTGAATAGATTTTTGGTGTAATGAGGTCAAAAGTCATAGGTCACAGAGGTCAATTTCTGAAATTACTGGTTTTATAAAGGCGGAGGCATATAGGAGACGCAGTCGCATTTGTCTTGTTTGAAATTGTATTCATTCAATTTCTTATACAGTTTTGCGATCATGATAATCTTTCATTTCAAATATTAATAATTAAAATATTGTAATGTGTCGAACCTCCTGAAGAGTGATCTTGCTCTACCGCTCTCTGCCCCCTCCTCGATACTTTCTTCCAAGAGCTTCAACAGAGTTCTGCCAAAAAATAGACCAATACAAATAATACACATTTGTTTCGTCATTAGATGAAAGATAATACATGGTTAAAAAAGAAAAAGAAAATAGGAATGAATAATCCAAGTTTTCAACTGAAATTATCGTTTTTTTTTCTTCACTATCAACATGAAAGCCTGAGTGTCATTGCAGTTATCATGTTAGTGATCATCATGACTCTCTTTGTAATCAACAGCTACCCTCTTCTATAATTCATCTTCCATCAACTTGTTTTCATGAGTCGAAAATTAAATACATTTTCTGGCGACCATTAGTTGGCAAAGTAGAGTCGATCAAATTTGCACAAGTTTATAATTTGGTTATGTGCTCAAAACCCTTTTCAGCAAAATGCCTTTTTGAGGATATTTCCATCTATAGCTCTATTTTTCATATTTTTCTACATGTATATTGCAATTTATATAGTATTCGGTAGCAATTGGAATCGTAATAATGATGACATTTCTATTCTCTTGATTCTATGGAAAGTAAGCTTGAAAATAACTTTCAACATGCACACAATTTATAAAAGACTACTATCGTGTGAGTCAAACAAAATTTACACCTAGAAAATTGCTAATAATTTTAAAAATCATCTATGAACAGTAAATTATTATACATCTTTTGAAAGAGTGTTTCATCCCAAATCATTTGGTATCATTTTTTGTTTGGTTTGTGCTCACGCTTGGATGAACAGGAAGCATTGTTTGCGAGAGTGCAAAAATCGACTTGCGCCAAAGTGATGCCTACTGTATGTATTATGTTGGGATTAGCGGAGTGGAGTGTATAGGCACAGTAGATCATGTTACAAATATAAAGATATTGCCTGGTAGGGTATTGTCTTTCGACCGCCAAAAATGGAGTTATATTTTCACCAAGGGGTTATAAGTTTGTACCCATTTGATCATAATTATGGTCAATATAACCATCGACAAATTTGATCGAGAAAAATGACCGGGGGTGAAATATCCTAAATTACGATCCTCGCAGTAGATATGACGTGACGAGCTGTGGACCAACCACATCTTTGTATCTGCTAGAGCTATAATAAGATGTGGATGTGATATAATGTACTCACTCTGTGAAATATCCAAACTTCCCTTCAGTCACCAAGAGGGCGGTAATCAATGAGGCGATGTTGACTCTGTGTTAAACCAAAAGGAGAAATCCATCAGGTCGGAAAGTCTTTTTTTCTGCACACTTGATACTGATCTTAAAGCTTAATCTTATTTAATAATTTGTTTAATATTAATATTCATCTCTAGCACATTGCAGACATGCATAATTGTAAACGAAAAAAGTTGTGATCAACAGTTAAGATAAAGAGAGAGAGAATGATGGAGGAAACGAAAATATCAGAGAAGATAAATGTACAAGTAGAGAGAGAGGGGGAGTGAAAGAAAGAAACAGGGAGAAACACAGAAGACAAACAGACAGAGACGGGCAGAAGAGAAGGGGCCATCATCAGGGGAGAGGTGGATGCTAAATATTGATAATACCTAAGGGTGGGAGGATGAAACAAAAATCATTTACAGATAGAGACTCTTTTCTCCATTTCATAACTTCAATAACAATGATTTGGGCAATCTAAAGAGCACTAGATTTTTACAAACCTATCCCGTCTCTTGGGTTTTCTTTGTTCTTCAAGTTGCTTGATGAAATTAGTCAAGAAGTCAGGATTGCCGAGTTGTCTAGAGAACATGATCATTGCAGTCTCCAGGTCAGAGTTCATGTACTGCAGAAAAAAAAATTGTAAATATAATCAAGAAAATAGCAAAGCTTAAGTTATTCATTCAAAACGTTTGGTTAGACTGTGAAGATGGAGGAGTCGAAAGAGGTTCTGATTACAGACCATTCGCAAATCCATCCATTCCAATCATCTTTTTTCCCTTTCTTCAATGTTGATAGTATTGGTTTATCTAAATCAGACTGAAATCGATAGACATGTGGTTTATATCTCACCGTAAATAAATTTCCAAGCAATAGTTAAATCGATTGAGATTCAGGCATTTCTAAACAACTTGTAGTAGATGGATGTGTGCTCAGTGGAATCTCAACCCAACTCTAACGTCATTTGGCAAGACAATAGGCCACATTAAAATGAATAAATATATACCTCAGGATCCGTGGTTGGTGGTAAAACAGCCAGTCCTGCAAAGAGCATATTCTTGGAGTAATCAAGTGCATTCACAAAGGGCACACCGAGATGGCTGATTTGCTCCTCTACTTCAGACATGTCAGCCTGTAGTTCATGAAAAGCTGCAACAAACATATTAAACAAGAGTAAAATAATCGATCAATAATATCCAAATACTACAGATGTTGGGATAAATTTGACCATTTTAACATACATGGACCTTCAATAAATTGATTGCAAGTTGTCGCTCGAAATCACTTACCTAATCTCATCCACATGAATCAACACGTAGAACAATGAGAGAAAGGTTACTTCTTACGCTACTTCTTGGATTGAGAGTCCACAAAGTGTCCTCTTGCGGACATGTTCCTAACAATGTCCTCCAGTTTAGAGACATGTTGGTGGGAAATGCAAGACCCACTTAAACAATTATTTGCTAAGATTGGATTGCGGCAGCATAGAATTTTAGGGAAACATGACAGTTACTAGTAGGCCTATATCGAGAAACACCAGATACGTAGGCCTATAATACAATCATTTATTACGACTAAATTTTATCCTTGAGTATAGAATTATTCCGTTAAAATAAAAAGTGGAGCGTTTCTCACAAACGATGAAAGATTACTTATTTACCAGTTTCCACTCTGTCTTGAATCTTTTTCTCCAGCATTTCAAACACTTGGACCTGTTTGTTTAATCGTTGATGACTTCGTCTAAAGATGATGGCGCCGATGATGACTAGGATGAAGATGAGCAAAGCGGTCGCAATCACAGCACCGACAATGACACCAATGTTGATGGACGTCGTAGAGTACTTTACGTATCCAGGGTAAAATACCAAGTTTCCATGGACAACCTGTAATTGATTTGAATGATTGATTAGTTTCTATCATCTTCTGATCATCATGTGCATTCATGGACAGTGACATTTGATTGATATTCTTTGATCCATTCAACGTAAGAGTTATCCAAGATTTTAAAGAGATCAATTTGTGCTGTAAATTTTCCAAATTTTCCCAGCCTATCGAGAGAAAAAAATTGTTATTCCCAAGCCTCATAATGTCCCAATAATTTCAGTGGTAAAGAAAAAGTAACTTCGTTTACGATTTTTAAAATCATTTTAAAAATGAAAATTCCAAAGGTCTCTTTGAAATACGAATATAATACAAATACATACATTCAAATTAGACTTAAAAATGAATCTTTTACAAATTCATCCCCAAAGGTATGATAATAAATAAGTTAGACATCTTTTGGTAGTAAAACGATGATAGGAAATTAGCCAGATAAGTAAAAAGACATACCGTTACAGCTGGTAGATCTTGGGTAGGTCCAGATTCCACTGTTCCATTGATGTTTCCTGGTTGAGGCTTCTTATTTGGTAGCTGGCATCGTAATACATTAATCTCAAGATCATCAACATCACAAACTCCATCGGGACCCAACAAAACTTGAATATCATCCTCTGTGCTTGCTAAGTCCAAATTCATTCCCTAGAAATGAAACGAAAATAATTAATGCAAGGAGCGTATATATAGAGTTTAGCAGACATTGTCAATGAGTGAGAACACAAATTAGACTCACAACATACCCGATATATTGTGAAAATAGCAGTACATTGCTTTCAATTGCCGACGAGTTTAGGTAAGCCTAAGGCGGGAGTATAGTTCTCCTACTAATGTTAATTCTCAATAGTGATGGCAGATAACGAATATCGAAGGGTATTTATTTATTTCAAATTACTAGATCGTCAAACTCTCTTTCCCCAAGAGATGCATGTGCCATGAACGGAAAAATAAAGACAGGAAACACACAAAATACCCTTTTTTTACTCGGCGGTTCGGATGGGAACTTTAAAAATATATAAACTTGGCAAAATACACAATAAACGAAATTACTAATTTGGCCATAATAAGGAAACAGAAATTTATATTCTCTCATATGATAATGCATAATTCGGTCAGGTTTTAAAATGACTACACATGTAGCTCCTAGTAAGGCCTTAGAACCTATCATTCCCGAAGCCGTATACCTTGTGGTAAAAACAAATGTTGGTTGTTCACATATTTATCAGTCTTTGCTAAAAAACAAAGTAAAAGAATGTAAAGCCCTTACAAAGTGGAAAAGTTTTTTAGATTTTCAAGATGTACTTTGGGGTTCGTAGTGTCAAATTCCATTTCAATCAACAATAGATATCAACATGAGGTGGTTTCAAATCAAGATTTTAAATAGAATATTATATATGAAGGACAGTTTGTTAAGATTTGGTGTAGTGGCTGACAAGAAGTGCACTTTTGGTAATAACAATGATGAAACTATCATACATGTTTTTTGCTTTTGTAACTATTCTAATGAAGTATGGTCGAAGTTAGAGTTCTGGATATTTCATAATACGGGGGAAAGGATCAAACTTACAAATCAAAATAAATTGTTTGGATTTTGCGGTAGCAATAATAATGCAGTCAACTGTGTTCTGATGGTTGTAAGACAAGAAATATTTTCAGCTAAATTACAAAATCAATTACCATCATTTGATATAATTTTATCAGCTGTAAAACGTTATTATGAAATGGAAAAATATATATACCAAACAAATCTCAGAGAGAATAAATTGAAAAAGAAATGGTTTCACTTTAGAAAATATTTTGAGAGTGTTGGAAATGTGCTAACATAAACATGATCATGTATTTTATGTTTGGTTTTTTTTTTTTTCTTTTTTGTTGTTGGTATATTTAAAGTACTAATTTTGTCATAAATGTTTGTTTTTATCTGCCACAAAAGCTTTCGGCCGTGATGATTATTATCTGTGTTAAGCCATTATGTATGGAAATTATTTATTTAATTATTTGTATATGATATATGGATGTTCTGTATATGATGAAATTTGTTTTGAAAATAAAGAACCCTGTCGAAGGTGAACAAAAAATCAAATAATAATGCATAATTCTATAATCCATTGACTACAGGAACCAGGTGGCTCCTGCAATTAGCCTGTAGGAATAAGAGAGTTCAGTAGTCAATGGGTTTCCAATTATGACAACATAAATACATTTCTAGAAATCCACTGTTTCATTCGTGAAGAAGTGTGAAACGATAATTCAAATTAACATTTTAGATTAAACGGGAAAGACTCACTGCGATCTCAAGCCGGCTGTTGCCACTTTCATAGATTCTGTTTGGTCCAATGAAGCTTTCGTACATAGGGTCTGGGTAGTACTCTATTAAGCCGCCATCGACGATGTATCCATCAAAGTCAAAGGTCAGATTTGCTGTCATAACGCCATTTATAGCTCGTCTCCTTCTGGCAGAGGTACCATCGTCAGGAAAGCTTGGGGTTGGACAGATGAGAAGAGTTTCCGTTCCATTGCAGAGCTGTTGAACATAAATCAACATGTCTTAAATCAAAATGAATATATAAATCAAAGTTTATTAATAGTAAATAATAAGTCAATTACTGGAAGGAGATTTAGTGCTTCGCTATTAATTTCTACGGTTCCGGAAGAATGATAATCTTAATGAAACATCACAGTTACAGATACTGAGGGTTGTTTGCAATTTTGGTATAATTGCAAACGTTGTCTTCGTTGTGAATAAACAGACAAAAAGCAGCATGCTATTCAATAAATACCTCAGAGTTACTAGCATCTGTTGTAAGTGACGAAACTATTATCCGGGGTTTCTGGATGAGATCAAATCTTTGTCCTGTTAATTTGATATCGAGACCTCCTCTGTATCAAAAGAAGAAATATCACACGTTTCAGACTAATGAAGGCACATTTAAACTGCATATACGCAGCTATGATTAAGACTTTGAGAACGGACCACAATTTATGGACAATTATTCACGTCATATTATATTTGTCTGGGAAAATATATAATAATATCTAAACCGTCAAAGTGGTGAGATATTTAAATGCAATTATGAATGCTTACTCTCAGTCCCTTCGTACACTGTTGTCTATTTGTCCCCATTAGAGTTTCAAACATCAAAGTACATTTTCACAAGCTCAATGGAAACTATATAAACTGTTGACTTTAAACATATTTGAAAAACAAATGTCGAATCATATTATATGCCAACGGATATAATGCTAAAACATTGCCAGACTATCCTTTTTCTAGACCGGTACAAGAATGAAAAATATTGTTCCTTACGACATGATAGACTCAGTTCTGTATTTGCCATCAATTATTGGGTTTGGGTTGTAGATAAATATGTAGTCCTCAAACCGTTTTACTAGTCCATCAAATGTCATGGTCAAGGGCACGCCGATCTGCTCATTCATTTGTAAGCTGCTTGTGATACACATTGCAGTCGTATCTTCAACAATCCTGAATTTTTACAAATACATACATACATTAGAACAAAATATAGGAAAATGTCTAGGACGTTGAAACAGGCATGTTCATATGATTCAAATTAAAAAATATCTGTCTCCCGAACAAATTGCATTATATTAAAGCTGTCTATTATGCTGGCGGGGGGGGGGGGGTTGGGTTAAATCTAAACCTACGACGCTTTCGACGTGTTATATACAATTATTGGAACTGTTTATGAAAGCGAGTTTTCCTGACCGATCAATTTAGGTGTGCGCAAGCACAAGTGCGCGTGGGTACAATGTGTGTGTGTGTGTATCTTTCTGAATTATACTTTTTGATTTTGATTACACTGTGAACTTATATATTCCATTATCCATTCCCATTAAAAATATCTTCCCATGATCCCATCAGTAAGATGTGATTCGAAGTGCATCAACCAATTCATTTGCAATCTTCCCATTATTGTACAAGTATTGAAGAAAAAGTACCTCTGAAGATAAATTATAGAAAAAATATTAAAATGTTATCTAACAACACATAAAAAATGCTACTGAAAATATGTATAGCAAAAGTTTACCATTAAGGTTCGTAATAATATATAAGTGATACTCACAAATTGTTGCATGGTGCTTCTCCAAAACTAGCTTCAATTTTCCTTCCTGTGTTGAGATACATCCCAGTAATTGTGATCTCTGTACCTCCTGCTACCTGCCCCTCCGTGGGACTAAACCCTGATATAATGGGATCCTAGCAAGAAAATGATTTAATCGTATAAATCGTTTCAGCGATTTGCACATTAAAAAGAAGTAGATTATGAATGAATTTCTGTATCATGTTGTATTCAATTACGACGATAATTTCCTCTCATAGCCCGATATAAAAGTATAAGAGTAAAAGTAAACTAATAGGTGATTTGTTAAGCACTCACTCTGAAGAAGAATTCTGTAGTACTTTCTCCGGTCTTATTGCTTTCACCAGACCTCACTGTGATTTTAATGCGTCCTGAGATAACTTCAGTAGATAAACCAGTCATGCAGCTAACACTGACAACAACAAGAGAATCAGACAACCGATCATTTGACATATACATTTTTTTTTGCAGCCAAATTCTTTTCGTTACTTGTCTTTTCATTATGTACGTTTTTTTTAAATTATTCATACAAAGATATCATGAATCTGACGTAAACTGTCATGTATGTAACACATTTGATGTGTTGAATAATAAATGAAACTTGTTATATATCTTGGAGGGAGCATGATTTAATAAGAGTACATGAAAATATTAACTAGCTAAACCATTTGATGCAGAATGTATTGCCAACATAAATACATGTATAGCATTCTAGGACTGTTGGTGATGACGGCAACTTAATGAAGGAAAAAATTAAAATTAACCTTCTGTAAAAATTTATTGGCCATTTATGAGACGTTAATAAACAAGAATACATCGAACAAAATGTTTGTTGCTTTTACCTCTGTCCTGGCTGATAAAATGAGTCCATGTCAGTCAGAATACACAACAAGTCTCCTAAGACAATTTCCAGTATATCGTCAAATTCCACTCCTAGGTCAGTTCCCGTAATTTCTAGTCTCGTTTGAGCATTGATAGGAACCGACAAGGGATAAAACTATGGAAGAAATACAATATTAAAGCTAAAGACCAGTATCGGAAACGCCCCAATTTCAAAAAATGAAATGGAAGCTCTTATTACCAATCATGTGAAAGAATATGTTTTGAATATTACATGATGATAAAAAAATTGACGGGAAACCGCCTACTAATTGATATATTTGGTAAATTAGTGTATCTCTCGCCTGTTGAGAGATATGAAATGCACGTGTCGCGCACGTGTGTGTAGTCCCATATACATCTTTCTGTGTACAGTGCTTCTAACTTCATGAAGACTTGGCCAAATTTCTTATCATTTTGATGATTCCAGAACCTTGCAGTACATTTATGCTAGATGATCAACCTTTTCTGATCGATTTCACAACGTTTCTTTCACAATGCAATCGCATGACCATAACTGGTCTTTAGCTTTAAAGTCTCATGCAGATTATTTTGTATGATTAGTTTGATAATTTGTTGTACAATCATGTTTATCATGCATGTCTATTTGACATTTGGAAGTAAGACTCTAGTTCATTGATAAAATTATAACACATAGATCACACACAATAATGAATGATTTTTATGTGTCTTGAGCATATGATATCAAATGGATTTGGCGACTTACAAATTTCACGTATTACAATTACAAATTATTATTATTTCAATTAGAATCATATGATACCTACATGACCTTGCATAAACGTGTTTGATGGCAGGTAAGTATTCATACACTTGGTAGTGATTTATTATTTTCTTACGTCACTGATTATTGGTGCTGAACAGAGCTGGGTGTCATTCTGACTGACAAACTGATTATTCTGACAAGCATCACTCTGAATGACATTGCAGTCATCATCACACCAACCACAGTTTAAGATCGATGGGGTTGCTCCTTCTGACAGGCACCGGCTGCAACTTCCACTGTTAACTGAACACTTGTACAGGGTTACTTCAATGGAAAAGAAGAGAAAAAATGATTTATTTATTTTGTAATCATTTTTATAAATTTGTATCAATCAAACCAAACGTAGTAAATTCCTGAGTTTAATGCAACTTTTTAAATTTCTTACTTATATTTTTTAGAAATGATTCAGAACAGATACTCAAGTTTAAAGTATCTTCCAGGTGAACATATTGCTCCGATTGTCTCATTTTCGCTCGCGTGAACATTGCCAGCACAAACCACTGACCTCTGCCTCCTGAACGGATCATCGCCCATTCCATTCACTATACGTTACGTACTATAAAGGCTGTATTGTCTGACCGTTCATGAATATTCATGTTTTTGCTAAACTCGGCAAAATGTTTGCTTTTACTAAATGGAAAAATTACGGTGGGGGGTTGGATGAAATGGACATAATGAAATAGGCAGAAGTGATCTATGATAATTCATGCTTTTTATGTTTCGTGTGCTCGACCTATAATCTTCAAATCGCTTGGTAAACTAAGTCCAAAGTTAGACTTGTTTCACATGTGTATTATAGGCAATGACGAGCTTGCAACCTATTTTGAAAAATTACGGTGGGTGAACTTTCAAAAGTCAATGAGACATGAGGGCTCCAATGAAAGAGCTAGTGATAACGTACGTCGGGGTGGATGTGCTTTTCGTTTAAACAAAAAATGAATTTTTAACGATTTTTTTAAAAAACGTCCATAGGCTAACATGTTAGGCTGCCGACTCAGATCATGCTCTGACGATAGGGGGCGTTGTGAAATGAGACTAACCGGAGCCATATGTTCGCAAATGAAGATTTTGAAGTGAAGTCTCAATTGAAAATGGTTATTAATTTTAAACTAATTTTTACAATTTTGATACATTTGGATGCTCCTAACAATGCTGTTTTCGAGTAAAATTGAATATAAAAATTTACCGGTGCTCCCGGTATATTTTGATAAATTTCCAATAGCGCTTACGGCCATACAACGGTAGGTGCGACCATGAAAATATCAGATTATGTAGTTGTGATATATAATTTCCCAACAGAAATAGCCAATTGGTAGATTTTAGTCAAGAAATATTGTTTTATGGCTTAATTAATATTTTGACGTTGAGAGGGAGCTATACAATGTAAAGAGTATATTATTTACAATTTCATAATTTTAGACTCAATTTCAACCGCGACAACGATCACCGAATATTGTAGGACCGCATATGCTTCCAATATGTTCACTTAAACCAAATTCATGACCCCATACCAAAACATTGTATTACCTTTAAATTTCTTCCTAAACATTTACAGTAGATTTTTGAAGAAAAAAACATATATATTTTCCCACATTAAGAATGCTTTCAAAGTTATAATTTCACCGTTTTAAAGAAGATCTGCGGCGACAATTTTATTCAATTGTATAGCCAAAGCGTATTATGGAATTGATGGGAAATATATTGGTAATAACGAAAAGGGTATTTTACCATATGTATCTGTCGGGTCATCTATGTTGTATTGCCCATTCCACTGAACCGAGATGCTTACGTTCTTCTCTAGGATGTTCTCATTATACATGTACTGAAATAAAAGGTTCAAACATAGTGTAAGGGTTAAATTGATATACAAGTGTAATGCGAATGTCTTCGTCAGCGTAAATGGGGGTAAAATGATGGAAAGGGGAACACGTCAAGCATCACGCGTTTGATGTTAACCGTCTTTATACTAATATTGATCATGAAGTTGGATTAGATGCTATTCTATATTGGTTGGAAACATATCCTCAAGATATAAATTTCACATAATATCAATAATATTGATGATAGATAATAAAGAATTATTCTCCCAACGGTCGAAACACATATTTACCTCTGCAGCACTACAGAGAATGTAACTTTCATTGAAGAAGGAACCTGGTACTCGTATACCGACTCCATCGATGCGAAGAATGCAATCAACCGACTGGACCTGATGAAATATTACATTTGAAAACAATTTTTTAAATGTTTTATTTATTTATTTCGGTTTAAAAAGACATATAAATATACATGATTCAAAGGTCCAAGGACCAAAACTGATCATGTTTACAATTAATACAATAAAGTTATAGTTACAGTAAATATACAATAGTGAGCCAAATAGACAGGTATGACAAGTACAAGATGGTAATAAAGATGAAAAAACAATACATTTCAATCAATACAATACCAAAATAAACTAGGAGAAAGTAATGGTCAAGATCGTCAAATTAGTAAACTGATAAAAAGTCGTTTCATAATTTAGCAAGATGACAACTTGTAAAATGTTCATGTTTTTTGTCAGAGATTATTCAATTATCGAATCCCTGTCGCAAGACAGTACTCCACATTTGTCACACTCAACCCAGGTGAGTTAAAACATGATTATCAGGTAGTTATTCATTATTTAAAATTATTGAACGCTGAAACTGGACGCCGTATTAACGCCAGCTAATAATATTGGAGCGTCGGGAGTGATCATGTGCCTTATTATTTGGAGTAGTACTAGCAGCAGCAGTAGTAGTTGTAATAATAATAAAAATCATCATAGCAGATATGAAATCATTTTCATACCTTTGTCTGCTCTGTGGGGAGATTATTTGCTAGAAGTGAGTAACCAGAAGGAATATTAACTGGTATGAAAAACCGTTCTGATGTCGCCAAAAGCTGAGGGCAATAACTCTGGCCTTTGTTTCCGGAACCTACGTCGTTCTATAAATACGAAATAGATACAAGATACGAAAGGAAAAAAAATCAAACACATTGCACCTGTAGCTTATTATCAATAATTTTGTATGAACGTGTATGGTGTTAGTATCCCATCACTGATTGGCATGATTTCCAAGCATAACTCATATTCAAACTCAGAGTCTACTTATTTCAGTAGGTTTATTTCTATGCATTTTGCAAAATTTCCAGACCTCTCTTTGCGTATTTCTTCGGTCTCACCTTATTTTGTATTTTAATGTCTGTTTTTCCGATACTTGACCTTGACATTTCAAAGTGAAAAAAACATAAATTTTAACATTTGGTGATAGCAAGAGGAGAACACCTTGACATGATATTTGAGTAACGTAGATACCAATTTAACCTACAATCTTCAATGAAATTTCAATGAAATGATTAACAAGTATTGCTCAACGAGAGAGATAATACAAAATTGTTTAACGAGTCTACTTACATTTTCTCCAATCACCACAGTTTCGCCCAGTTGACATGAGCTATTATCGTGTGTACACATGTTGTCATAAACACACCAGTCACATGGCCAGGGACTTGTTACACAAGAGGAACAACTGGAAGAAACAAGTAGAAGAAATAGCCGAAACTTAAAGAATTATACTATGTAAAGGCTGTGGTCCTAAGAATAAAGAATCTTTACATGCATCCCCTATCTAGCTGAAATTAGATTGTACAACAAACGCTCGGTGAATATTGTGACGCAGTCAATATCCTACATTATATAACTCACTTAAGAAATCCAGCCATCTGATTCGTCGAAATTGCAGTCATGGTTTTAACTATTCCTGTAAAATTCCCGGTAAAATTCCAGTTACCGGTGAAATCCCCATAAGTTCACATGTTAAAAACTGGTTTGAGCGATCGAGGATACCGTACGTGTGCGAAGAATTGGTCGGTAATTTCAATACGGCAATCTCGATCGTACTAAATTCCAAACCGAAGGCAAAAATGGCTGAAGAAACTGTCCCAAGATTTCAACTTCTTGATGATGATCAAATGCAAGACTTGCTGACAGCAAGAACACCAAAAAGGGTACGTTAAATTATCCATAACTTTTTTTTCAAAATAGATCTAGTAGGCCTAGATTCTAGTAAGTAGGTGTAGTAGTGCTAAAATCCTTCCCGTAGAGATTGCACACATCCCTATGCATTGGCCATTGCGCACTCATGCTAAATTGGTCGATGTTTTAATTACCAGAGATTCAAACTAATATTGCTCGTGATCCTGAAGGTTATACTCAATAAGTGAGGTGTCATATGAAAGCGCAGGCTTTTCTCCATATTCCCCACAGGGCCGGCCCACCCCAAAATTGTAAAAATATCTTGCTTAGACTAGAATCTAGATCTAGTCTACTCTCAAAGATACACTCATAAAAAACAACCGTGCAGATAAACTAGAGAAAGGCCAAGGTGGTGTCATAAGTTGACTCTTTTTTTGGGGCATATAAAAGTATTAATGACTGCTTTAATATTCAAGAAATAGTTGTTTTTATACGCTCTCGGGAAGGTTACAATTGGGCTATTGCCCTCGGCACGCCTCAGGCAATAGCACAATTGTAACCTTCCCTTGAGCGTATAAAAACAACTATTTCTCTCAAAGCAGTCATTAATACTATACTAACCAAACTCTAAACTTCAACTCTAGACTAAACATAAGCTTCAATCTAAACCGGACCTAACACCCAATAGCGTAGAACAATTTTTTTCCAAATCAAAAGTCGGGCCACCTCAAATCATTTAATCTAACCCTAGACATTGCACTTCATAATTCACATTAAATTGTATAGCACGTCACAATAATATTTTGACTTATAGCCATTGTAAAGATAGGAGAGTAAGAGACTTGCGTATATGACGGAAGGGCGAAGGGGGCTATCGGCCAACAGTATGTTACCAAGTGCGATGGAATAGTGAAATCATATACATTGAATGTATCTTTTTAATATCAATGAAATTTCCTTGATTTAAGCTAGCACAAGATTGTCAAATTGATAAAAATCATCACAAATACTTAAACAAAATATGTATTCAGTAAAAGTACGAGACAAATTACCTTTGACTTGCCCAGTAAGTAAATATAAGTATCTTTATATAAAAGAGCAGAGGTGGCATACTAAAATACATAGAAACCAAAGAACCTACGATTTAAGATGTGAGCAGTCAAACGATATAAAATCCGTGCTCAGGAAGCTCACTCCAGTTTCCGTTGAGACAATAGAAAGTGTCAATGTTACATGGTCCACTGGAGGTAAATGAAAGAAGAAGATATAGATGGTTGCAAATTTGTTCAAGAATTCTTCTTAAGGGAAATTTCAATACCTTATTATCCTGCCGATAGGAATCACGTTGGAATAATGTAATAGGTCGTTGGGATCTTGGCACTTTTCAAAGGTGACGTAGTAGATTCATTTAATATTTGATTTTTAGCAAAAATTGTTTATTTGTCACCCCCCCCCCCCCCCCCCCCTCAGCATAATATAAAAGGAGTATCATTAAATTTAAAGAGTAATAATAACAAAAACATTCTTTAGATAAATGGAAAAATTAATTCGATTTTAGTACTAAATAAATGCAAAGATAATGGAATGTGGAAGTATGCTACAATTTGTTGTCACATTTATATCTCATATGAACTTTCTTATTTAGAATCGGATTTTCTCCACAGTTTCATTTGTCGTGTCCTATTCATCTTTTCTTCTAGCCATAGGCTACTAAAAGACAGTCTTTATAGTTTTAGGTCGTGGGTTTAAACTTCGACGTCAAGTGGTTATGCGCCGTGCTGACGGAATTAACTTCGATGTTCGCAAGCTTGTTTTTGAATTGTGATTACTCTTTGTTTTAGTCCTGTGTGAACCCTCGTCATCGTGGTAAGGGGATCATTGTTTACAACTTCCAGGTTTCGCAAACTTAAAGTTTAAATTACGACGATCTTTTGGGAATATTTTAAGCGAAAAAAACAACCATGTCATCTACTGTAGAATAGAGAAATTTCGATTAAAAAAAGGAAATAAAATAACAGAGAGATAATTGATATATTTCCCTACCTTCTTCTGGAATCGTAGGTAATTCACTCGCAGGAGGAGATACGCACATGACTGTATTGGCAGTATTAATAGTAGCATTGACCTGGTAGGAGTCGAAGGCACATTGGTATTGATGGCTGTCTTTGAGAGCTGGTAGCTGCTGAACGGTAATGGTAATCTACCGCGTGTAAAAACAAATTAAGATTTGATGTCTGACATACACAAGATGGAGACCATACTCTGTAAGTTTGATATCGCGGAAAAAAACTATTAACATATAATGAGGTTAAAATAAAATGTCACTTCATCGACGTTTTATGTCTAAGGTTTGTCGATTGTTAGATGAAAGACAAGATTTGTTTGACCTGTTCATGTTCTCGATAGCGAAAGAGAGCATTCTTATTGCATCGCGATTTTATTTGGAGTGTTAATACTTGAAGCATCAACGATAACTCGACGCATCATCCAGTTGCCAATATTCATATTTAAGGGATGGAGTATTAGAATTTCAGCCGAGTCTGTTGTTTAATATTCAGCGATCCACAATTTTTTGTTTAGATGGACATGAAGTCACAATATATAATTAAGTCATAATATAATTCCATCGACTTACTTCTTGTTCTGTTTCTTGATAAGGCAGTCTTTGGTCAGGCTGGACATCTGAGATGAATACACATTGCAAGGCATTGTAAGACAACCACCGAGTTGACTCGTCAGGGAAGGTGCACGCCTTGTAGTCGTATCGTGTACATCTTAAAGAGGAAAGGGTGTGGGAAGGTAGGAAATGATAAATAGAAATAAAGATGATTTGAGAAGGTGCTCTTTTGTTCACCTAGCCTAATAAGTACAGAATTATCAAGATATAAACATAGCAAAAAGTAAAATCAGTATTTGTTGTTTTCTCTAAGGGTTGACAACGCTATGGGTCCCTCCGCCGATTGCTGTTCGGAATTAAAGTCAACATAATAAATGTTGAATGTCTTCAACTCAAGTTAATTGGATAAAGGGGCGGGGGAAAAGGTCATCATTCTCCTATATAATGCACTCACCTCGCCTCTAGAGTACACCATCCACAGTAAGGGTCTCCATCATTTCCTCCATTCTTACCAATGCACTCCTCACAGCTCTGGTACTGGCTACAGTTGACTAAACCCAACGTGAGAACCTGATTCTTCATATGAAAGTGCAAGTGCATAATATTAGAAGTCATTTCTGTGCTTTCATCAGCTGTCGAGTTATTTCCTATTATAACAAAGATACTTTTAAAGATGTTTCTTTCAAAATCCCATAGTGTGGAGGTATTTAACTCATCTGCAATGTTAGGCAGCATAGTTTGCCTCCACCGTCTATACATTAATAGTTGCTGTGTTGGGCAAGCATCACAGATGCTCGTCAAGAATTCAATATAATCAAAGAGTAACTCCCTGCTATATTCATGGCAAATTAATAATTAAAAAGTTGGTTTATAAGAAGAAAAGATTCCCTAAGAATATGCCAGAGTCACTTTTCCTCTGAAAGTCAACCAATGCGTATCGTGCATTTTTCGGGGAAAAAGTCTTATCTAAGCTACACATTTATTTAGAGGTATCGACAGTTGCGCCTTTTTAAGAAGTTAATAAATTTGAAAGATAAGGGGATCAAGTGGCTCGACAAAATGAGCGAAAATCCATGTTGATTGTACAAGAAATGTTATAGCTGGCAATAATATATATTTGCATATAAATATTTTATAATTCTCACGTTGCTGGTCAATATCATTCCTCTGACCAATAAAACGTTATGGAATTGAATTGTTTCAATATTTCCACAACGCATATTCACGCAAGATGCCTACAACATACATACGGCCACCGTTGGCTCTGCTCAACAATTGCGCCAAAAAAGGCTATTGGGAAAGATTGGAAGACCGCTATTGGGACTGACTGCGTAACATCAGTGATGCATAAGTAGATTCAAATAAGCAGAAACAATGAAAGAGTGTACCGGGTAGCCACATGACGGGGGAGTTTCTTGTTTTTGATCTTCTACTGCAACCATGTAATATCAAATGAGTATGCCCTTATGCCTAGGTCACATTTGGCCTACGACTAGGATACTGCGGTCGTACGCCCCCGAAATCGGGAGATACTTGCGGCGGCCGCAGAGAATCTATGGTGGCCTCAGGGTCACCCTAGGACATATCCCTATCTTTACAGACCGTACGGGTCGCCGTGGGATTATAACGCGGATTTATAACTGTCTTCATTTCTAGGTTCGCCGTAGCGATTAGACACGCAGTAGCCATGCCGTAGAGCGGTTCCACGGCTACCGTGAGTCGGGCGTACGGTGGCCCTGCGTTTTGTAGGCTCAAGGGGTGAAGCGGTAGCATCATTCTGGCCGCACGGTCGCCGTATGCCCCCCCCCCCCCATTTGGCCGCATTGCGGGCACATTGCGGCTACCTTGCGTCTGTCTTAGTATTTGTCAAAAATCTACGGCCACCGCAGGGACGCCCTAAGGCGACCGTGCGTCATCACTTCAAAGGCTGTACGGCAGTCGCAGATTTTCTGTCTCCACAAATTCAAAATACCACGTGCGGCTACCCTAACATATGTGACCGCTACCGTATGAGACCGTGGGAATTCTGCGGCGGTCTTATAATTGCTATTGGCCGTAGATATTTTAGACTGCACGGCCGCCGCGGCAAATGTGACCTACGTATTCCCAACCACATTCACATTGTATCTTTTTGAAAAGTCTTTACCTTTGAACCTTGGTCTGAAGTTGTAGCAAGCGTTAGCAGCTCTTTCGATTCATCAAGGAACAACTCTTGTAAGACAGATCCACCTCCCAGAAAGACATCTTCATATACGTAGCCAAATTTACTGTTCACTATGTTCAACTGTTTATAGAAATCACAAACAAAATAACGTTCCGTGTTTTCGATTTTGTTCCTAATAAGCAAGATAAAATGTTCAGGGTATTAGGGCAGAGAACGGTCTGTCAGTGAAGACGGTTAAACAGAAATAAGGTGACCTATTTGATATTGTAAACATGTAAGCCTAGTTATTTTAAGCGAAACAAAATTTGAATATTGAATATATGTAAAACACTTTTTACAAAGCACAACATAATAGAGATTTTCAAGTAATTAGGCATTTTGTTTACTCAAATGAAATATCAATATCTTATGTCTTTCTGTTAACTCAACGTTTTTACATTTTGTTTTATACAATCGTTTAACATAAGCAGGTACAATTTTCTTGATGATCTATATGCATTGTGAAGGTACCAAACCTTATGGAGTTTCCCTTGCGTATCTCCTATGAATGCCACTGTATGTTGTCTCTGTATGGTTGTCACAATGGAGGTGGGTATCACATCAGGAATGGTGATGATGGGTGAGACAGAGAGGGGAACAGTTCTACTGGCATACTTGTGAATGAAATCTGGCGGACGATCACCGTCTAAATAATAGGCGGTACATTGGACTGAATTTGGTGGTGTGAACGAAACCTGTCAGGAAAAGAAAAGGAAAGGATATATCTCATTTTAAAAGAAACACGCATGTATTCAGCCCTTCCATATGTAACATGAGCGTTACTGTGTGATGTCTCTGTCTGTGGTAAACATGATGGATCACAATTAGAATTGTGATGATGGGTTAGGGATACTGTTCTACTGACTGTACATTTAAACACATAAGACTTAATCTGACAAAATGAAATCGGGAGGATACTATACTAGTAAAGATCGCCAATATGCTATTTGCGAATACAAGCCAAAATACATTACGTGACTAAACTTTAAACACAAGAAAAATGAACAGTCCCCACGTATCTTTCGGTATCAAACAATGGCGGTGGTGCATATATGGCGTGATACCGAATTCGTTTGCCTTGACTAATTTTGTATGTTGATTTTGTTGTAGTTTGTGCGAAAGGTAACTAAGGTTGTTGGAAATGGAAGTAGAAGTACAATGGTTCCAAGGCATTAACTCTGGACACCCATGCGTTGATACAACATTCACAACGCCTGATCGATATGTTCCACTGCTCGCCATATATGTTTCTATTGTATTAGTTGCTTTTGTAAACTTGGCTCCTAGTTCAGAGTAGCTGTGCAGGTAATGGCTCTATCATGCTCAGTTGGAATACTGTTTGTGAATTAAACGGTTTACGAATTGACTCGTAATTTAGATCTGGTAAATTGAGTTACCAGATAACTTGTCATACAAATTTGGCTATCTACTTCAGGCGAAATTCGCTACTCAGCTTTGATGCTCTCCCCCATGGATTCGTCTCTGCCTGATCAATATTGCAGGGCCGCTCACAGATTGTTTATTGTATGTGTTTTTTAATTTTTTATGAAAATGCTATTGCTAGTAGATTTCACAACAAATATTTACATCATATATGGTACACGTTGCGAAAACTACTGTAAGATTACTTCTGTTAGATTAGTTAAGAAAAACGCACACATTGTAACTTTCATATATATGTTAATTATTTTACGTTGACTTACTGGAGATTCACGACACATGCTGTCTTTCAGGTAAATGTTCGTTTTGCCAGTGCTAGTTCCTTGAATACATCCTAAAACAGCATCGTCAAAGCTCTGCTGGACATCACTCATCTTATAGACACAGAGAGCAGATGAGCCCTCTTTTGAAAAGACCGCGTACAATAAGGCATCAGTAATGTTGATATTCAGTGAGTCGGCCAGCTGGGATCCTGCTGGTCCGATATTAGCAGATTGAGAGATATTATGAGATCCACACTGTAGCTCTATCTCTGTGTAAGATGCAAAGTCTATGTCTAATGAATTACGACACAGACGACCCAAATATGCACTGTCTCCCCTAGACAATGAATAGAAGAGAAAATCTTGGTATACAATCAGATTTCTGAATAAGTTATTATTGGGGTCTTGAGCACGTTGTAGTGTGCTTCGAGCTAAAGTCAGGTCCAGGAGATTGCGGCTTGAAATAAAGGGAATTCGGGTACCACTAGCCCCTGTGAATAGGTAAAAGTTCTCATTTGTAGTGCCCTTAAAAAAGTCAGCACCTAGAACAACAGCTCCAACAGTAGGTAAATCGTCTGTTGTCACAACTAACTGAGAATCGACTGAATCATACCTCATTACATCATGTGATATATTAGTCAAGCTCCTTGTCTCACAGTAACCGTCACAGCCTCCACAGGTGATGAGAGTGTTCCTCTGAGGTGTTATCACGACGACAAGGAGTTTATTATCATTGACATTCTCATCATCTGGCGAAAGGCAGACTCCAGTATCGACCGTTTGTTTCAGGTTTAGTTCCGAATCGAGTTGGTAGAGCTTCTCCCGTGCTCCAATATAGACATATCCAGTGACGTTGTTGATGGCGATGTGGTTGAATGGTAGGGTGGAGTCAGAGTCAGGAGGGGTAAAGGATGATACCAGGTAGGAGGAGAGAGGAGCTGATTGGATGGACCGAGTCTGGCATGATATGAGGATCAGAAAGAGCAGCAACTCGCTCCTTTTTTCCCGATCCATGCCTGTAGAGATTTCCAGAACTGCAGGTTTGTATGTCAATCTGTAAAAACCATATTAAGAAACTTTAAAAATACAATGAAATATAATATAAATAATGATAATAATAATGTTGTTTTACCAGGGCAGCCTCATCAGATTCAGTGCTGTTCTTTCAAATTGAACTGCTGTTATAATTTTGCGCGTGTAGAGTGGCAGACGTGGATTAATGTAATGTATTTTACCATACACAAATTAGATGGAGATTATCCATAATTTATGTATTGATTATGTGCAATGAACAATCCATGAAGTGGTGTTTTTATTTTTATTACATATCGATAAATAAATATCAGCACATGCAAGAAACCTTGACAAAAAGGACGTCATGGTGATTAAACTCCACAAAAACAATATGTCACTTTTAAATGGGCTATCATTTACCATGACAGCTCTTCAGCCAACTTTTAACACCCTCCACATTCTACAAAGAAAATAACATTACAAAATGAAAAAATGTCGTGACATGTATTACTCATATCTAATAAGAAATGGTTAACATAGTGAATGTTTAATCTTGCCGAATAAAGAATGAAAACTGTTCAGTTGTCTACATATATCAATGTTCATATACTACTCACCCTTAGTCCTGGTTTCAACAGAAGGCAGAGATCAAGCTTAATCAGTAATTCTCAGCAGGCAAGTGATGATGTTTTATAAAATGTCGGCCTGCAAACTGAAAATGCTTCGATTAAAAGCACTACTTCCGCTTTTAGAATGTACCATTTATTTACAGAAATTGTTTTTACCATAACTATTTTTCAATTTATACAGGAGCAATATACAGAATAGGAATAACCCTTTTAAATTTGTTTTGGTCATTTATTTTTGGGACAAAGTATATTCTATGTGCGTAAAATTATATTCATATATTTAGAAAGTTTGAAATTTGATTTTCTTTTTAAAATGTTAAGTTGTTTTTCCCCGTACAATAATGGTATGAGCCCCCTATTCCAACAATAGATCAATACATCATATTTTGTGTATTGCGACACACGCGTCCCAAATAGACGGTGTCTGCCCTAGACATGAAATAATAGAGATTATATTTGTAATGTCGGTATGTGTTTTTTGGCTAGCGCTATCAGGTTGGGATATGATTTGTCCTTCATTCAGAGTTTAAAAAGTTGTGCTTTAACATGAAAGCATTTCCCCCCCATTAACGCCTGTGAATAGGACAAGGCTCAATTTTGGGGATACCCTCAAACCATTTACAAAGTCAGCACCCACATAACAGCTCCAACAGTAGGAATGTATTCTGTTGCCATGAAAAGGAAATAGTTTCCCTGTACATCATGATATATTAGCCAAGCTCCTTGTCTCACAGAACCCGCATCAGCCACTACAAGGGATGGGAGTGTCCTTGAGTTGATTTTCACTTACATTCTCTCCATTTTGAGCAGTACACTTCCAGTATTCATGGTAGGTTTCAGATTTAGTTCCAAGTCGAGACATATCCATTGATGTTGGCGATAGCGATGTGGTTGAACGGTAGAGTGAAGGGTGGAGTCGGGGCCAGGAGGGGGTAAAGGATGATACCAGGTGGGAGGAGAGAGGAGCTGATTGGATAGATTGAGTCTGGCATGATATGAGGATCAGAAAGAGCAGAAGCTTTCCCATCTTTTCCCAAGCCATGCCTGAAGAGATTTCCAGCACTGCAGGTTTCCATGTTAATCTAATCTGTGAAAATCAACATAAGAAACATTAAGAATAGAATTCATATAATTTAATAAAATAATGAATTTGTTTACCCTGGAAAGTCTTATCATCATCAATGCTGTTCTTCCAAGCCATACCTGTAGAGAATTCCAGCACTATTTACAAAATCTGTTTAAAAAATAACATGAAAAAGTTGAGGATATAATATGATATAATAAATATAAGCATTAATTGGTTTACCCATGGGGTGTTGTATCAGTGCTGTTCTTTCTAAGGGCCCTGATATTATTATCACTTCACTGATTGTCAGGTACCCAATTACATGGGTATAGATTTGCAAAAGTGGAATTGATGTCTATCCGAATTAAGTCAGTTCTTAAATTGATAGTGAAGGAAATGCAGTCGATAGATACTGTACACACAAGGGCAACAGGTTTACACTATAAACCATATGAATTACAGAATTATGTATTATCCATGAGGTGTTGTTTCTTTCCTATATATCGATGAATGACCATTAGCAAATGGCAGAACCTTGACAAAAAGAACATTATTATGATTACATTCCAAACTAAATACTATGTCACGTTTGAAAAGGGCTGTCATCTTATATGACAGCTCTTCAGCCAACGTTTAACCCCTTCCAACACCAAACAATCTTGATAATGATGATGATACTCATGTATTTTTAAGATGAAAATTTAATTCTATTTAACACGGGGCATTTATTTACTAATCTAACCAGACATGGTTTTAATAAACGGCATCTTCGTTGTTTGTCAAAAATAGTCAAAGTCATTTCATAATCGAAGTATGTGAATGGTCATTCAATACTCACCCTTAAACTGGGTTTCAACATAAGGCAGAGATCAAGCTTAATCAGTAACTCTCAACAATCTAGTAATGATGTCTAACACTATGGCGGCGAGCAACTGAACATGCTTCGATTAAATTAACACTATTTCCTCTTTAAGAATGTACCATTTCTTTACAAAAAGTTTTTCTATCATTTATATCTTTAATTAAACAGGATAAATATTCGGTATTTCAATAAGCATCCCTAACCTTGTGTTCGTTTGATTGTGTGATAAATTATGTCTATATGCAGAAATGATATGCGAGTATTTCGATAATGTACAATTTGATAAATATAAACCTACTTGTCTTTTTCCCCCAAACCATAATGGAATGTGCCCCCAGTCAAACGACATAGTACAAAAAGCGCAGAAAGAGATTTTTCTGCCAGTTATGATCGATCTATAATAACTTTTCGAACTGTAAGGGGTTAGGAAATTCACTGTGACCTACAGAGGGCGGAGTGCTGAGACAAGCCGGCACTCTTTGCTTGTCCCTCTCACAGGTGATTTGATCGAACTTGGACCACTTTAATGTTTAGTAAATATTGATATTGTTATGCTAAATATTCCTTGTTGATGGAGCCGTCGGTGTAGCTAACTATTTAAGGAAAATCCAACCTTTGTAATAGGCCTAAGTTGTTTTATACTAAAGAAGAAAAATACTACATGTTGGCGAATTTCATGTAGGCAATTTCGTGAGCGGATTGTCATGGACAACTCGCCCGTTTGTCATTTTAACAAAATATATTTATTCTATTTCCTAAGTAACTTCCTCCTTGGGGCACTACTCAAAATATATTATGGATAGCATATCACCATTGGTTTTTTTACAAAATCTTACTGAGTTAAACATTAGTCATTGACTTTATTCATTCTTCTGTGTGTTTAAACAAATAGGAAAGTGGTATGGCACTACGTCATAATGAGTTTAATGATTCAGCCAATTTGAAGTGCCCGTATGTACATGTAAAGTGATTACAATTTTCAAAAATCGTAACTTTATTATCTGTTGTCTGATTTCATTCAAACTTTCGCCAGTGTGCATCTCTGATTTTTTTTTAACGTCTAAATTACTTGTCATTAAGGTTGGATTTTCCTTTAAGAGTGAATGATGTTTTCATTTCATCATTCAGCAACTATCCACAAATTTGGAATGACTTTTGACGTATTGAGTTTCTAATGTACAGTAAACCATAAATATTATTTTTTAATGTAAAAGGAACACTGTCTTCATAGAAAATAGAAATGTTCCTCTCTGTTTGGTATGTTTTCTTTTAGAGTAGTTGTCTATTAAAGGGCAATCCAACCCTTGTAATTAATAGGTTTGAATGAAAGCAGAAAATAACAGAAACAGGGTGGCAAAAGTTTGAAATGAATCGGACCAATAGTAAGGAAGTTATGAATGTTTGAAAAAAAGATCACTTTAGTCTATGCGAATCTCAAATTGGTAGTTTGGTCAGTGGACGTGGATAACTCTCCCATTCGCCGTGTACAACAAATATCATTAATTTCTGTTTTTCTCGTGAGTTCCTTCTCCATTGGGGCACTACTCAAAATATATTATAGACAGCAAATTATTATATGTCCTTTAAAAGGAATAGACCCTCCTGAGCCATGAATTTTAGAAGGAAAAAAAATTGAGTCATTTTATATGTTGGAACAGATGAGATAGTACTCCGGCACATCACATTGATATTACTGCTTCAGCCAATTTGAAGCGCTCATACCTATAATGATTTTAAAATAATTCATAACTTTCTTATATTTAGTAAGATTTAATTGAAACTTTCATCAGTTTAATTCTATAATTTTTCAGTTTTCTATAGAGTAGTTGTCTGTTTGGGTTAGATTTTCCTTTAAGGTTAGATTTTCCTTTAAGGTTAGATTTTCCACTAAATATATTCTGCATGGCATTGAGAAAAGTACCAGGGAGCGATCAAATACACCGTTGAATAGTATAGAAACCTATGTCACAGATGAGCGAATAACTATTGGCATGATCTGACGTCAAATTTCTCCATTGTAGGAAAAAAACTGGCAATTCTGACGCCGTACAAAAAAAAAAGATTCATGTAACCCTTGTACCCATATAGTGACTTGTATTGTCTCCTCTCCCTGTGATCGGACGTGTGACTCTATTTTTAGACTGCCATCAGTTTTCAAGAATGGTGTATACTATGCCTGAATAATATATATTTGTACAGGTGATGGAAAATAATATTTGGTTAAGCGCTTTGTTCTATTCATGATGTAAGCCTTGATAGACCTCAAGCGCGCAGCCAGGATTTTATTTTAAGGGGGCGGTAGTGAGCACGCGAAGCTCGCTCCCTAGAGAGAGGGGGGGGGGGGGTGCAGGGACGGGGAGTTTCCCCGTCGTTGTACGTTGTACGATTGTACGATTCGTTGTACCGTTCTTGACTCTTAATCCTTTTCTTCTTACGTACTCTTCCTTTCTTCTTTCTCTTTTTTTTTCTTTTGGGGGCTGGCGTTTTTTTTGGGGGGCGACCGCCCCCACCGCCCACCTGGGTACGCGCCTGATAGACTTCCATTTAATGGTGATATCTTATAAAGTAGCTTCTTGTGATGATAGACCAAAAGAATGCTGCCATTTGCCCTTATATTTATTTTTTTGTTATACCAGTGGGTTGCTTGCCTTTGCTTCGAAATATGCATATCTATTTTGTTGTTATTTTGCCTGCTCATTGCTATATTCATTGCTCTAGGTTTTGTTACAAAGAAAAAGAACTCATGTGACGTATGTGTGCCAGCCCTCTCCCTCCCCTCGAGAACAGAAAAGGAAGTTCTATTGAAACATGGACATGTTTCTGTCTCTGTTTATGTATTGAATTATTTTAAACTAGAAACAATGATCATACGAAAAATGTACCACTCTTACACTTTTTTATTTATTATTTTTTTCTCTCTTAAAATCCTCTATTACCTTAGCATATCTGTTACTCCCTCTCTGTCAGAATGGATGAATTTTATATTTCTCTCTCTTATGTACCACAGACATATTTTTAAGTAATTTTGTTTTATTCCTCTAATTGAGTAATACAAAAGTACAATTGAATACTATAAATACACCTTTACATTATTGATTGCTTATCCAAGGACATAATTAAACAAAAACTCGTTTAGTACATAGACATAAATTATAAGTCAATTGTACATATTAATCACTTATATAACAATTTTTCTTTAAACTGGAGGTAATTTTACTGGTACTGCCAGCTCCCCCTCCCTCACACAAACACACACACACACACATAGTACTCAGTGGATGTCTGCTAAAATTCTCAACTCGAGAAAAATATACTAAAATAAAGTAAGTTATTAACCAGGCTGCAAAATAGAGTTACACTTTAACAAGCTCACGGTTGAGAGGAAAACAAATCTTAATTAATATAGGATTTCCCGGCCAAATTCACGTGTTTGTCGTTCGAATTCATTTACTTTGCATTTGAGTAAGCGCAGATCGGCTTTGCCATGCCAATTATCATTACATTTTCCAGTTTTTGTATTTAATTTAGGATTTTGGTCGGAGGGTTTCATAGATCTGTCATTCAATTTAGAAACTGCTCAACTAGCATTCAAATTAATATTCACTTGTCGAAGCGTAATTTCTATCATTCAAATTAACACCTGTCATTCGTATTCGTAATATTTTTTTTTCAAGTTAGGAATGTTAGGGGGAAGAATTGCAACAAACTTTTACAGTTTTTAAATAATGCAGTTAAAATGCATGATTTGCCATTGGGGTCTAAGCTTGTATTCCATTTATTTATTTTCAGGACAATGCAGATGGGTGTAGTCAGACATAAAGTAAAGAAGGGGCGAAATCAAGGGATATGGCATTTCTGCACGGACATGTTCATATACCCGGGAAAGGTGGGGGTACCCTCGAACGCCCCTTTTTACTACAGACTCGGAATTTTACAAAAGTAATCCACATCGTCTCTTATACCCAGCACACCCCTCTGTTTTTCTCAAAGAGTTTCATAGTTTACTTGTCCGCCAGCAGATCGATGGCTAAAGACATGGCTAAATAATGAATCATGTTCAAATTGTTGACTCTAGTCCCTACCCCAGTCACAACATTGTACCCTTCTTCCATAATGGAATTATGATGAAATTATGATAAATTTAGGATGAAACATAAGACAAACAACTTCCGTACATGAACATTTACAAATATACTGAGACCATCAGGTCCGTAGATGCAAGTCGTTTTTTTCTTCTTAACAATCAAACTTAAATGCTGATGAATATCAGATATATTTAATAAGTATAAGTGTATAAATGCAAGAAAATGAAAAATATGATGAAATACACATGAAAAAACAATCTTGAAAGAAAAAGAATGAGCTATAAAAAGTGTGTAATAAACGAGATATGTATATTGACCATCAATTTAAGTGCACAAAGTGCTAATTTGAATGCTACAAATGAATTAGAATGCTAAAAGTACACCGTCGCGTTGTCAGAAAATCGTGTTGCGCCAAATCGAATGACCAAATAGCGGAAGAAGCACATTGTTCATTAATTTGAATGAAACATACGTATATTCTAGCGAAAATTCCATAGATTTGAAAACTAGAAAAGGGAATATAAACCCGAGATATACCTGACTGCACTAAAACCGTCGAATTTGAACGCAAGACAAATTAATTTGAATGACAAACTCGCGAATTTGGCCGGGAAATCCTATACTAAGCTGCTCCCACTTAAAAAAATGTAATCCCAGCTTTTTTATTCTAATTACTATTTTCTTTTCCTCATCCCTATAATTAAAAATAGTTTTCTTCATCTTTTCTAAAGTTGGTACTGTTCCCCCCGATCTTGACATAAATATACCATACTTCACCATGAAAATTATAGTTTTACAGATTTTGTATTCTATTTGAACTAACTGCCAACCCAGCAAATATATCTCGCCATTCTAAATCTCTAATTTCATCTGACTCAAAAAGTTGTACTAAAGCCTGCCATATCTTTTGAACGCTCCCGTTAGATAAAAAAATAATGTTTGTATGTTTCTATTTCCCGTTTACAAAACGAACATAAATTATCACCAACAAAACCAAACCTATGAAGATGCTCATTAGTATAATGGCTCCATGAAATAGTCTAAATTGAAATTCTCGTTGGTTTTTAATGAGTATAGTAATTCTTGGTCTAAAAAATATATCTTTTAATTCTTTATCTATAAAATCGAAATTCATATGGAAACGTTTGCTTTGATTTGTCTCATAAAAGAAGTTGACCACAAACTGACTCCCATACGGTGTTGAGTGCTCAGGGGTCACGGGCCACTGGCTTCGCCGGGCAGGTAGTTCCATTATGTGAATGGTTAAATTAACTATTACAAAATGAGGGGACACATTACATTGTACAATAGGGACACACATTGTTTTTATTGTGCAGAACATATTCTTTTGTTGACTTACTTATTGAATGAAAATATAAAACCAAAATGCATTTTGTATTGGAGTACAAACAATAATAACAGGTGAATGAAATGCATAAACACCACAAACACCTGGGAGGAAGCATTCATAAATTTGAAGACATATGGGGCCTGTCACCACGAAATGAGTCCAGTGTCGCAAAAAAATTATTCCTGTTTTTAAGTATTATATGAATCTACATTAAGTAAGCTTTAAATTAAGGGGTCACACATTAAAATTGATAAATGATATCCAGAAATATGAACAAAAACCTAATTGGACTTTATAACAATGGGATTACCCAGTTTTGAGATAATTAGGTGTAAAGTTAATGATGCGTAACATATTATAGTCTGGTCAATAACAACATAGCAACAACACACTTCCCATCATTCGATTTCAATGAAACTTTCAACAAACAAAGAAATAATAAGTCGATTTTTGGAAAAATCTTAAATGTGGTAGGTGGGTCAATTTTCAGTACATACACACTATACATCGCTATTACTACGATTGAGCTAATGCGACACTGGACTCATTTCGTGGTGACTGGCCCCATATAGTTGATAAACGACTCCGCATGAAACTATAAAACCAAAAGGTAATTTGCGTTCTGGCAATTAAAGTGCAAAGAATGAAAGCAGGTGAATGAAATGCTTCAACAACACAAGACACCTGGGAAGGAAGCATAGATCCATAAATTTGGATAATTTAGTTGCTAAACGACTCCGCATGTGGACGTTTGATGGAGCAAAAAGCAGTGGATTCTTAACAACACGAACCCAGAGGCCCGAATTCACAAAGGAGGTTTGTCGACAAACCTTCTTTTGTTTTTTACAAACCAAGGTTTGTAAAAACGCGTCGAAACGCGTCGTATGACGCACATAAACCTCGGTTTGTCGACAAACCTCCTTTGTGAATTCGGGCCAGAATGTCGGAACGTAAATTAAATTTGGCGCGGTTGGAAAATGCATCTTTCTACCCTGCGACTTTAATGGTACGATCTAGTAAATTAAAACAGTAAAATGGCTCTTATTTTAAAATTACTCATTAAATAAAAGCCAAAACTTCAGTGATATCAGACAAAATATGTTATATCTTACTAATAATTAAAACAGATGTATAAACATTGTGAAAGTGTAGCATTTTACGATAAAAGACACCGATTTAGCGAAGATGACGTCTTTAGAACCTGTTTATGTGTGCTTGCATCAGGGAATTCATGGTCGAAAAGTCAATTCAGACGCTGATAAGTTATTGGTCAAGCCTTTTTGTTTCCTTTATTCCGACAAAATTATACAATCAATCAAAACAAGTTTAATACCAGAAGAAAGCTAGCGATTAGTATTTTCATTAACCGCTTGCCCCAAAGTCGCTTGACCACAGTTATACGAATGAGAGCTTGCGAGAGCGGCCAAGGTGTGATTGAAACTCGCTATTTGCTCTTCTCCAACTCAAAAAGGGACGACATTGTGCTGGATAAATATATTTTTTCCGACAAAAGTACAGAAAATTTGCATATGGTATTTTTATATTATACTTTATGTAATGTTAACCGAGTGACTCGCGGGCGCCCCAATGCTGGAAAGAAACGCACATTTGAGAAAAAATGCTTATTTGTTCTATGCACGCAAGTCAGATTGAGTGGATGATACAACGTTTCCATATGTGCACTTGCACACACACACATACACACGAACACACAGGCGTACCATCTTTTATTGGTTGTTATGAAAAAGTGAACTACCTACTGTGTTTTGGAATAAATTGAAAAGCTGAGAGGACCAAGGTTCATCAACATGATCTTAACCTTTTTTTAATTAATAAAACACAAAATCATCTCTCTCCCTCCCACTCTTGCTCATGTTTTTCTATCTCGCACACGCACACACACACTTACACGCACACCATCTATTGGTTGTATGCAAAAGTAAATCTACTATGTTTTGGAATAAAAAAGATAATAATATGATCAAAACAGTTTAAAGTGAATAATTCTTAAAAGAATCACTCTCAGATAATTCTTAATGAAACAACGTTTCTATTTTTTTAACGGAACGATTATTACATAAATATAAATCATTTAATGAATGAAGATGAACAAATTAGGCCACAAATACTTTATTACTGAATTATTAAAGAATATACATGTATATCTTGATGACCCAAAATTAGTAGTTATGGACTCTACTCTACTCCGGGTCTACCTTTCTCTCATGTTTTTAATAACACGGTCACTTTTTATTCCAATGATATGAAGGAAACTTGTATGTTTTGCTTGAAGTAAGAATTATAAAATGAATGTCGCTGGACCTGTGATTGGTACATGATATAGACAGAGATGGAAGCAATCTGTTTATTAAGCTTCTAAAACTGTATATAAACGTTTTTTGTGTTCATACATTTCATAACTTAATATTGCTTTGATGGTCCGGACCTTTTCTTCCTCTCTCGTTTTCTATCACAAAGTCACTTTACCCTGGGATTACAAAGGAACGTAATACTTTTTGATGGTATGAAGTATCAAACGTATGTGAGCGTCTGCATATATTTGTTGAGTATAACATTTGTTTTTTATTGATCAAGGATGATTTCAATTCACATTGCATACCATTGGATGTAGCAAAGTTTGATGGAAATATGGAACTATGTAACTGCCAGTAGACAACTTTTTCATAATAATAACAACTGTTATACCACACTACAATATTGGGCAACTGAAGAGAAATGAATGTCAATACATTATTAAATATCCCATGAAACTCATAGTTGAATGACGTAACAACTTTGTAATGTTTTCGGATTTCAATAGGTGGTGATCAAGGCTATTGTAATTAGCGTCGACTTTTTTTTAAAGCATGAGCGTTCAAACTTACAATTACCTAATCATTTCAATTATGTGACATGAATACATATATATATATTTATAATTGGTATATATCATCTTGATTTATATATAACCTTGGTTTAAAAGTGGGTTATTGATCATATATCCTAACAACAATTTATTATCAAATTCTTTTTAATTCAAAACAAATGGCAATCATCAATGAAATTGTAAATCGTATTTAAATATGCACAGTATTCTAAGTTTTCTATATTTTGTTATGTTTTATATGTTTTATATATACCATGTACCTTTTACTCTGTAAATTGAATCATTTCAGCTATCAGTGTCATCTGTATGTTCGATGACTTTTATCTCAATAAACCAATACAATACAATAATATAATATACCCTGGATATATTTAGGGTAGGTATGTTTTCAATACCTTCGCATATCAATCATACATAATATTCAACAACGCTTCTAAAATAAAATTGTTAGAGGTGCAATAATACATCCCAAATACAACCGAAAGTTCCATATAACAAATTAATTCACGAGAAATCACGAAATTCTTTATATCCCTCATATCCAGTTGAAACGTGGTTAGATACAAGGCAATACACATTACATAATTCTTAGACAAGAAAATAAAGTGCATGGCAAACCATGTACCTCCTGTGTACAGACAAATACTACTAAATTAATGTAATGTCATACATTTGACATAATAACCTCTTTTTTTCTTTCCTTTTTTCACAGCTTAAACATTTTAATGGTCGTAAAGATGAAAATGGTTAGTTCCAACATAGTGGATTTATGTACATGATAGAGTTGTAATGGAGTTTAAACAGAAGATATATTGCGCTTTGAGTATTGTGCGCTTCATTGCATTAATATCTATATGGGAAACTAACAGAAGAATATATCCATCTAACCGGGGAAAAAATAGTTGTACAATGATTATGAGGTACAGATGAAAATTCAAAATATATCAGGTTTGTACAAAAACTGTTCTCTTTCCATCTGTATAAAGTAATCATGTTACATTGTATACATATTGCGTGTGTATATATCCATCTAAACGGGGAAAAAATAGTTGTACAATGATTATGAGGTACAGATGAAAATTCAAAATATATCAGGTTTGTACAAAAACTGTTCTCTTTCCATCTGTATAAAGTAATCATGTTGCATTGTAAACATATTGCGTGTGTGTAAAACATTAACTTGTATGACTGATTTAAAAACTGATATGTTTATCTTATCCATCGAAATAGAACATGGAAGGCTAAAGTTATGGGGGTGAAGTATTTGCGGCGGGAAGTAAGAGGGTACTTATTACCCCCCATGTCATTGAAGGCGTTATGGCGTTACGATGTAGATCTATTTCAAAAGGCCCTCCATGTCATTCTTGGTGAGATTGTAAAGGTGCAACAAATTCGACAGATGACTGAATTGACCTTTGAACTCCTGCATCAAAGGAGGAAAAAAAATGAAAGGTTGTAAATGTCAATATCCGTAAGAAAAGCATATTTAATATTTTCTGTTTAAATCCTGACTCACCTGTTTATCAAATAAACGATAATATTTTTCCATCACTAAATGAATATAAATATATAGAGATCATGTCATTAGCAAATAAATTTATTGCTTTCATTATATGACTTAACTCATTACAGTAGTACAAAAAAGAGAAGAACGTGCACTTCGTTAATCAAAATTCAAACTTAGTCCGTCTTAATGACTAGGCCTGCGGTTGATTGAACATAATTTTAATAAATCTTCGGGGAAAAACACGAGCAGATCGATAAGCCCACGCGACGAAAGGTCCGTGGGATCGACAAATTACCATACGCCCGACAAAGGTAATGCACTATGTAATAATGAAATCCATGGCCCGTCGGTCATTTGTAGCCTCATGGAAAGGAAAGTGACTGTAATGTCCACCATAGCTGTGCAACACTTGCTCCTGCGCCAATTCCTCTGTGTCTATAACCTACATTATTCAAATCATTAACTTCAACCCTGGCTCTACCCAGCACTATTTGTAACCCTAACCATCAACCTATACCTAACTAAAACACAATTGCAACCTGACCCCTAGCTCTAAACCTTTGACGAATTACACCTCTATGCCGGGTGATCGATATTTTTTTTTAATGTTGAACATATTTTAAAAGGCCCAATTTGCAGTGCCCCAAAACCATATTAAAAAACTGTCGGTTTGGCTGCCATTTTTCCTCGAAAAACTCTTTAAAAACCGTCGGTGTTTGATAATTCTTGAATCCGGGGGTAAGTTATGCCCATACGCCACGAAATCGAGAAGAGTTACGTGACCGGGTGCATTCACAGGTGCTAGAGAGAGAGCAATCATACTGCAACAACCGTTGACATTTCTGTTGGCGTATCAGAAGACTACACTCCAAGGGCGGGCTTTCGATTTGTGACAAAACACCGGAATGTGAGAAATATCGACGATGATTAGTTCCAGTGTAAATGCAGCTACTGTTCCAGTGAGTATAGTTAAATCATTGTGATACATGATTCAATTACGAGAGTGACGATTCGTATCCAAGCCCTGCACTAATGTCCTTTGACAAGACAATAATCTACATTTGCCACTCCTGACCCAGGTGTAAATGGTTACGTGAAATACCACAGCGCTCCATATCTGGCCGATAATATGCTCTAACAAATGGTAAGAACAGTCCAGGGGTGTAATAGCATGACAAACACAAGCGCTATACAAGAAAACATTACCTACAATTACACCTACAACTATATATCGCACTTGCAAATGGGGGACCCGTTTACACCTTTGTGAAGGGTGATAGACATGGCTTACTGTCTTGTGAAAGTTAGTTAGTGCTTGGCTGGGATTCGATTCTAATTATTCGGATTGAGCTTCACGTGGATGAACCACTAAAGAACGATACTTCCTCATTAAACCCTATCCGTATTATACTAATATACCTTAGAGATAGAGGAGCAGGCCTTGTTAAGCTTTCCTGGTCGGACCTTGGGTTGACTTGTAACCTGGGTGCAGTAATCAGTCATCATCTTTTTCTGGAGTGGATGTTCATTGTAGTAGGGAAGGTGATCCGATTCAGCCTAATGTGAAAGAACATACATTTATGATGAAAAAATGAATGCAATATGTGTACTTGGGTGTTGCATTTTAAAGATCTAAATTTCCCTAATTCAGTCCGACATAGAAACTAATTTGGCGATTGGAAACTGGTGTGACATTTCAAGTCTCCATATGGAGCGAAGATCAGAATTAAAACGAAGGTTTATGCAGGGTTTAGGAACCAGCTACACCAACCATCATGGAGTCTTTCGGATCTGGGGATCGGACCAGTTCAATGAAATCCATTCCGTCTTATTTGAAAGGCAGTATGGATTGTGACGTGGCAAACTGAGTAGTATTATCCTCACTGATGTCGAATTACCTGTCTCAATGTTTTGATCGTTGCTGCGTCATTCAGAGCACCAGCGAGAGCGATGGCACATCTATCTGCTGTTTCTGATCTCGGCATCTCAAACATTGATGGTAGGTTGGTGAGTACTGAACTCCAGAAGTTAGACAAGCTGTGGATGCAAGTTATTGATACATCGTGAGATAACACCTTTTGGATTTCATTTCTCACAACCAATTGTTGGTAAAGGTGTGAGTAAAAATGTCCCCTCCTCTTAAAGGCGTAAAAAGACAATTCCTGCAGATTGGATCAGTTTTATTAGCAAGTTATGATTTGTGCACCTCTCCTCCTACTCAGGAGAGGGAAATGAATTTGGTGGAGCAATACGTAATATCAGCGGAACGTATCCCCAACATGCCGAACGAACTTAAGTAGACAGATTGATGGGTTGTCATAAACATAAAACCGAGAAGTGAGGTAGCTTTACTGGGTCCACTGATAATTATGAAACTGTGTATCGTCATAGGCATAAATTTATAGTAATGGCTGAATATTTTTACTGGAATAATGTACTATTTAGGCCTACATACTGTTTGAAGATGACTACATACAGGTGAACTATTAAATCTAACACTGGAATAAATTATAATATACATAATGTTTTCAAACATTAAAATACATGAGCCCTGCTCACCAATTCTTCTTCCATTTATCCGCGCAATTCTCGGGCAATCCTTCACCTGCGTACTTCATAGCCAGTTCATCAAATGTGTCAAAGAGATGCTTGACAGGTAGAGGGATCTTAGCTGGTTTCTTGAACATCACTTCAAAGATACCATCCACATATGGACTGATCGATGCCTATATCAATGAAATAAAGATGACCATACTTACATCAAATGGAACTATGTGTGATATTATAGAATAATTATTGGTATTTCATCTTAACGACACTATTCAACATTTTCACATTGTTATGGTGATTGTAGTACTGTCCATTATAGAATAGAATTGGTTTAAGAACAAACATCTTTCAAATTACATCAAAACATAAAAAGAGAGATTAAATATTTGTTCAAAGAAATTTGAGTTCCTTTTCATCACTAATGATATAAACTATTGTTATACTTCATTCTTAGGAGTGTGAATAAGACTACATTTACAATGACTGGAATGTGAAAAATAAAGATTAATTGATTGATTGATGGATGATTAGATATATTGAATCGGTTTTTGTCATAATAACACTGAATATGCAGCTCAAGTGAAGGGCTGAACATGTTCATTTAACAAAGCAAAACATACAGAATACATACAAATCGAAATCAAACTCAAGACGTATCAATTATAAAATAGAAAATTAACTTTCAGGATTTCAAAAAGCCGACAGAAACAAGTTTCAATGGATCAGTATAGAACCAAAATCCGCTACGAAAATCTTGTATAGACTCACCTTCATAGTTAGCATATGGGGGATCGCTAGATTTCGATCGAGGTTTGCTTTCATTCGATTCATATGATCAGGCAGGTTACTTTTTTTCCTTGTTAGCTCTTCTACACCACCCTGCAAAAAAAATTAAACAGCGAACTTTTATTTTGCCTCTTTTTGCTCTTTCACCATATTTCTCCTTTTCTCTTTTTTATTTTCCCTTTTCTCTCTTCCTCTCGCTTTATCTCTATCTGCCTCTTGTTTCCTCTTTTTCTGATTTCCTCTCCTCTCCCTCTGTCTCTCACTATCGCTCTCCCATCTTCTTCTTCTGTCTCTCTCTCTCTCTCTCCCTTTCCTCCTCTCCTCTCTCTTCGTTTCAATTCCTCTATTTCTTTATCTCTGCTCTGCCCTGCTTTTCCCTCATTTAATTATTGCTAAAGTCATTGAGAATTTAGACGATCAATATGGGATTTTACACAGCGAGGCGAGACAAATGACTCGTTCGACCTTTGTGTTGCGTGATTAAAGGTGTATTGTACACCAGGAAAATAAAAGCAAAACGTTTTCAATCTTTACTATTTCGAAAGCAGGTGCCCAAAGAATAAGCAATACGTGATATTAATCAAAGTCCCATGACGAATCTTTGAAGGTAAAAGAATGTTGAATTACACGGTACAATAACATTATATTCACATGTAGCGTTAAAAGAATAGAATGGCACAAGAACAGTTACTAACTTTCAGATGGATAGCATTTAAAGCTGGTTGTGAGGGCTGTGATTCAGGATTCATTTCCACGGTCACATGCTGCAAGGTTTCGTCTGTAAAAAAAAAAGATGCTTAGAATATATGCCTGAATGTCAGTGAATGGTGCAATCCTCGCTATCACAATACCCCCAAAATGCTCGGATGTAAATTTCAAGCCCGAAATCAAATGCACTTAAGAAAAGGTTGGTGCATTAGTCGCTTCAAGTCCAATGCACGCAGCCGCCTCGTTTCCACCTAACCTCAAAGTAATTGAGTATGTCTTGTCTTACATGTCTTAGAAGATACTTCTTTCAGATCGAGGGTTTGATATTCATCACCATGGTTCTTAGGTATCAGTGCAACGTGGGCTCCGTTTCTAATCTGGAAGTACAAAATATAGTTAAGAATTTGATTTGATGTTCCGCAGTAATATTTATGACCACCCTAACTGCGCAGGGTCAATAAGTTATGTGTTCACCGTGCGCAGTACATGGAGTTAAAAAATATTTGTGTGAAAAAAATTACATGATCAGCTAGCCCTGCGCAGCTAAGGTACGACATTACTGCCTTTTAAAAATCCTTAACCATTGTTTACATGCGTACCTCTGTATTAGCCGGGTACAAAAATGACGTGTATCCTCGATATTGGTCAAAACATAAACTATTCCTATTTATGGGAGTTATTTAACAGTTTCATTTATGCAGTGCTCAAACACCAATGAGTCTATACCATTAATACCCCGGCCAATGCCAGATTGATATTCAGGATCATTATCCTGGTATATCAATACAAACACGTCAATATAACAAAATTGCAGATCCACTTGTCAGTTCTACGAGGTAAAATGTAGTGCTTACACGTAGGATTTACGATTAAAATCAATATAATTATGCATAAACACACTGCTAATAAACTATAATGTAGTAACATACCCCAAAGCTCTTCATTGTATTGATAATGGTTTTCCCCTGTGTCTCAGAAGATTTGTCTATTTCTTGTAGCAAAGTGGTCCTTTCAGAAGTCTGAATCCACACTGTAAAATACCAAAAGACAGAATGTGGGAAAGTTTTGATATATCAATAACAGCAATTAATATACTTTGATCATATCAATATTCTCCGTGGCACAGTCTACAATCCATCTTTACGAGGAGTCACATCATAGTGGTTAAAAGTTGCTGTTTTTACTCTGATATCTAAATGATATGTAGTGTATTACGAAAATGCAGAACAAAAATCTCAATCAGGAGATTAATAAAACAATCCAAACAAGTTTTAATTAAATGTTAACTTACAATGTACTTTTTCCACATTTACTGCGCACTGTTTTCTTTCCAGCCAATGATTGTGGAAATGTTTCAACTGCTGCCGACTTTTTTTTTGTTAAAGATATGGGGTTGGAGTTCGAATCGAGTTATGTATTAGGTTTATGGTCAGGCTTCGTTTGGTCCATGTTCTAAGCAAGGAAATCGGTTGGTGTACGAAATAAGCCGCGGATCAATTGACATTCATTACGCTTCTTCTTCATACAACCGAATTTAAACAATTATTATGATTTCATTCATTACTCTCACCTAGATCAACTGCATCTATGTCCCTCGGCAGCAAGCAGTAACTCTTCTTCCAGAGTGAGTCTAGAATCTTCTGTTTGACTTGTTTCACAGTATCAACATCCAACACAGTTACATGAAGATAAACATGTCCGTCTTCATCAACAACATCAATGCCCTAGAATGGCAAAGGAAATAGAACTTGGATAACAGAGATTGAAAGAATGATCTTGATATTGATATTGTTTATTCTCTTTAAATAATGAAGGCTGAACTACTGAAGATTTTGTCAATCTTCCGGTCAACTGAATCTGGTCTCGCCAAAACAATTACCCTGTTTCTGCAGCCTAGTGGTTAAGGCATTCTAAGCCAAGAACCCGGGTTCGATTTCGAAAGAGACTGATTTCAACCTTCGTAAAATTTAAATTTATGGCAACGAAGGAGATCAATAATAGAGCTACAGATCGCGAGGCATGGATCTTAAATTACAATCGAAATCCTTTGGGCATTTAGCTATGACTTTGAAGCCGGTCGAGACAATATATTCATACGCAATCAGTCACTGATATTCTCACCCATTATAGGCAGCCAACTTACGAGAGAATGAAAGTCGATTTCCTGATCAAGGAGTTTGCTAAACTCCAGTGTGTAGTATGCATCTCCAGTAACGACATCTATAGGTCCTTTCTCGGCCTGGGTCTTTACTGCTTGGTACAGCATGTACATTGGGTAGACGCCATACACCTGAGGTAGTACCAACAAAAATGAGAAGAAAAAAGGTCTAAAAAGGAAAGGGTATGTAGGCCATGTAATTTTCATATTTGACTTGAGTAAATCGTCAGTGTCGATAAAAGTGCTGATAGTATTCTGGGAATAAAATTCATGTCATTAAATACACCAAGATGGAAAGTGTCAAATGTAGAGTGAGATTAAAAGATCAGACTCTTTTATTTACTATGTCCGTAATAGTGCTTAGCATGAATTATATGACATATAACATAAAGCGAAATGTCACAATGTTTTCATATTCTTAAAATGATAATTGCCATTCATAAATATTTAAAAATGTATTCGTTTATATTAAGCGTGAAGACACAACCGACGTATATTTACTTCACTATAAAATATGTAAACTATTAAAAAAGATAAATGTGACATATTATATTTGAGAACAAACCTCACCTTCAAGTACTCGAACATAAACAAGGCAAACCAGTTGTTGATCAATCTCTCTGCGATTGATTCAGTGCTGAAAAAAGAGGAAATATTTTCAAAGAAAAATATAAAGAAAAATATAAACAAGAATTCGAATTCCAGAACGTAAACATAACTTTAAAAGGTAGCCTATTAAAGGGCCCATGCCATCGAAATACAAGTGTATTCCTGTTGGGGTGCAGTCCTTCATACATCTCATATTTTGATATGTAAACTTTTGAATTTGTTTCATAGATTTTTAAATATTTTTTGAAATATTTGTTTTTCAAACTTGCTAAGCTCCACCCCAAAAACCTCCAGATCTCATTTCCCTTGTGACATCACCTGTCAGTCATCAATGAGCTAATTTGAGAAAGTGGTGTGTATCTTTGCCGAAGTCGACCACCTGTTACAATACGTAATACAATATCAACACACAAGTTGCTATGTCAGACATGCTGTAGCATCACCAGGAAGACAAAGGCAATGATGATGTATTGTACATATGTATGGAAACATGCAATTCTATTAAGAACGTGTGCTAAGCTGGGGGAAATCACATACCATTGTCTATTCTAGAATATTAGTTTAGTCTGACATGACTGACATAGCAACGTATATCTTGCTATTGTTTGTTGTATTGTAACAGGTGGTCAACTTTGGCAAAGTTACATGCCACTTTGTCAAGTTAGCTCATTGACGACTGACATAAAAATGATAAAGATGTGTGTAAACAAAATGATTACTTGGTAAATAGGGTATCCATCCGTCTTCTGGACTTAGATGCTGTTACGATTTCATCTTCAACAAGTGATGTCAATACACTGAAGATAAACACGAACAGGGAGGAAAGAAAACATTACAAAATGTTAAGGGAAATATCCGGGTAAATTATGACAAATAATAAAAGCACGTGTATATTCCTCTATTCCCAGATGAGCATTTCGTTTTAAAAGTGACACAAATAATAATTGACTATTTGCTGTTAACATGATCGCCTTGAGTTTGATGAAATCAACTAAATGGCAATTTCAAGACGCTGTTTTTTTTATCCGATAGAAATTATGATCGGATTCCGTAATGTTTCATTGGTACATTTCAATAGCCAGTAGAAAGCCTGTTGAAATTGCATTGTGTTGCTTTTTTGAAAGTCTTTGCTTTGTTTCACTTCAGGTTGTCTAAGTATTTACTTTTACAGTATGTTTGAACTCAACTACATGACGTAAACTTACTTTGTAAAGTGGATCGACTTTCCCTCGCTGACGAATGTGATTGCCAATAGAGATGCAATGAGCTCCCTACCAAACAAAATGGGAGAAGCCAATTATTGCCTCGTTATGTCTGACCATATTGAATTCAACAATAGACAGCTGTCGAGGTGGAAAGGGAATTTATGATTCTTATATATATAAAGTTATTAGGTTTATGGCACAATAGAAATAATTTGTTTGGGGTCAAATTTGTTAAAGTAAATGTCTTGGTAAATAATCAGAAACACGTTATTTTGTATCGGCTTTATAGAGGTGTCATAGTCGAGAGGTTGATGAGTGCTCGAGTGCTTGACCGAAAGTCACGAAGCCCCTTGTACGGCATTATTGTCCTTCAACAAGATATTAATTAATGTTTGCCATTCTCCGCCCTAGTCCTGGCAGCCTGGTCAATAAATAAATTACAAGAGGAAAGTCGAAAAATGCTTGGTGAACTGACGTTTAATAGTATCCGAGCAAATAATGGAACGTTTATATGTTGGATCAAGGCTTTATGCAATAAGTAATCGCTTTAATAATATTCATTACATTATAGTATCTCGTTGAAAATAAATGAGTTTAACAATATACAATACTTCTAGCTTGTATATATCGTAGAGTATTGACATTCAGCACCAAAGGTAAGAATATTCGTGTACCTTTCTCGACCCCGTCCCGCTTTCTTATTTTCGAGTTGCCTGATGAATTCTATCATTCCGGCCTTCTCCTTCAGCATACGATAGAAAGATATCAACGAATGCTCCATAAAGTCTTCCATGTACTGAAACAAAATAGACAGGAATATTATACAGTGCGTCCCAGAAAAAACGAAACCGAGAAGTATCGATGTTTTATCATAACTTAATCACAACCATAATTAATGAATGAGTCTCCTCTTTCAGTTGATGCTACTCACGTGATGCATATTTCGCGCATGAGTGATTAAAAGCAATTTGAAGGAAGGAAACCAAAAAGTAATTTGGCGGGCGGTATCTGAATTTCAAAGAAAAATTCATATTTCTAGAAAGTTTATTTTCTGCTCTTACATATGATACCTCAATCAAGACAAATGAGCCAGGAATAACAAAGTTCTGTTTGTTTAAAGTAGCCCTTACATTTTCATAATTTTAACAAACGGACTCGTTTTCACTGGGTGCCTGCCGTAGCAAAAAGCAGATTTGACAAAAGACTTAACTCCGTTTCGTTGACAATCAGCCAGGCATGAAGACTCTCGTCTACGGCTGATTGTCAACGAAACGGAGTTAAGTCTTTTGTCAATTTTGCTTGTTGCTACTGCAGGCAGCCAGCGAAAACGAATTCGTTTAATAAAATTATGGAAATGCAAGCACTGCTTTAAACAAACAGAACTTTGTCATTCCTCGCTCATTTTTCCTGATTGAGGTGTCATATGAAAGGGCAGAAACTCAACTTTCTAGAAATGTGAATTTTTCTTCGAAATTCAGATACCGCCCGCCAAATGTCTTTTCGGTTTCCTTCCTTCAAATTGCTTTTAATCACTCATGCATGAAATATACATTATCTGAGTAGCATCACATAAAATAGGAGACTCTAAGCTTTTCTGGTACGCACTGTAGAGCAGAAATGTTTACAGAAGATACAATCAAGCAGAAGAATTGGTGCAAAGCATTTGAGTAAGCTGCACACTTTTAAACATCAAGCACCGTGTTATATATCTATTTATATATACCCTATGTAAACCTTGAAGACGAACCACCGTAAGTCTCTTATAAGATGCTTAAAAAGAATAGCTGCCTATAAATCACTAGTCTGATATGTTTAAAGTAAGAATTTCTTTTTGAGATAAAACTTATTGTTTAGATGAAAGCCTTTTCATATCAAGAATATTTTACCTCTGGTTCTGTTGTTTCTGGATGAATACCGAGCCCAGCAAACAACATCATTGTGACATATTGGACATGCCCGACGAATGGAACTCCTTGCTTCTGGACTCTGTCGTCAGCCTCAGATAAATCCAAGCTGGTATTTGAGACTAATGGACAAATGCGAGGAACAAAGACATCATAATTATTGTGGGTTTGGTTAAAGTCCATCTAAGGCGAAAGAGTTGCATGGGGGATATATTTCATTGATATAATATGGGGGTAAGATATATTGATGTTCATGTAATAGAGGTGTTTTGGTCTAGTGGATAAGTCACCCGACTGCAGATTGCAAGGTACAGGTTTCGAGTCCCGCCGCTGCACTAATGACCTCTGGCAAGACGTTAATCTAAATTTGCCACTCTCCACCCAGGTGTTAAATGGGTACCCGGTACGATGCGAAAGTTAATGTGGTTGGATGAGCAATTGGCGCTTGACTGGCCGGAATGCTCACCAGGGAGTGGAGAATGTTCATAAATTGTGTGCGGGTAAGCCTGAATCCGATGACCGGGATAATTTATGTGTACTGCGCCTAGAAACAAAGTATTAGGCGCATTATAAATGTGAGCTATTATTATTATTATTATTATAATACCGTAATAGCTGATTTGGTATTATTGGAAATGTTTGTAGCAAATAATAAATAATACCTTCTCGAACTCTTTTCAAGATGTTCATTCGGATCATGTTGACCTCGTCCTTAGCTCGTTTCACTTCCAGTTGTTTCTTTCTGAACCACCACGCTAGAAGAATCATCGGAATGATGATCAAAATGGGGACGACAATGACCACAGGTATTACAATGGCTATCAAAGGGTTTCCTTCCGTAGCCCATGCTGAAACAAAGCCTGGAGAGAACCTTACATTCCCATGCAACACCTTGGTGAAAGTAAAACAAAATTATAATAATAATAATAAATTATACAGTACGTCCCAGATAAAACGAAACCGAGAATTATCGTTGTTTTATCATAACGTAGTCACATTTACAATTACTAAATGACACATATTTGGAAAGCTTAGATCCCCCTCTTTCATTTGATGCAACTCATATAATACATATTTCACGCATGAGTGATTAAAATGAATTTGAAGAGAGGAAACCAAAAGGTCATTTGGCGGACGGTATCTGAATTTCAAAGACATTTCTAGAAAGTTGAGGCTCTGCCCTTTCATATGACACCTCAATCAGGAAAAATGAGCAAGGAATGACAACGTTCTGTTTGTTTAACGAAGTGCTTGCATTTCCATTATTTTATCAAAACGAATTCGTTTTCACTTGGTGCCTGCCATAGCAACATACAGAATTGACGACAGACTTAACTCCGTTTCGTTGAAAATCAGCCATGCATGAAGTCTTTCGTCTACGTTATCATATTATATTTATTTTAATGTGATTATTAAGACACTTTAAAATGATTTATGAAAATAATGTTCATATTATATTTATTCTTGGGAACCTACAAAAACGAGCTATGCTTTCCAGTAGGTTCCTGGTTCATTTCATAATTTTGAACTTACTTTGTCAACTATGTTTTTATTGTGCAAACATTTGATGTATGAAATGGAATAAAATCAATCAATCAATCAACGCCAAACCTCACATTCTCATTCCCACATAATGAACACAGTCCAAGCACTTATATTCGCGTGCCTAACCTAATAACCTCACATCCCAACATGCATATATGTACCTCAATGATGTACATTCACATTCCAAACCTCACATTCTCATTACCATATTAGTGCGGTATGGTATGTAATCCCGTAGGATTTTTTTGCCAAAATTGAATTTTTTGCTGTTTTGGCTTCAAAAGGGTCCCAATTGGCCAAAAATGATGGGGTTCAAATTTTCAGACCCCTCCTTCACTTCCTGGGGGGTCCATTTTGGGCGCCAAAATTGCATATATAAAGCGCAATAGGGAAATTTGGTGTCTTCCACCCTAATTCATATATTTTTTTCGCCAATTTCACTGTGAAGTTGTCTGAGGTATATAAGGATTAATTTGTAATGATATTGCGTCATAAAACTTTTTCACTTTGACCTAATGGGGGCGCAATTTGCGAAAAATTGTGAAAAACTGGAAATATTTCCTAAAAATGTGCCCTTCTTCTTTCTTTTGGGCTAGAATTTTGAAATAATAAGTGGAAATGGCATTATTGTGTGTTATTATACAGTGGAATAATTGTGAAACATATCACATGTCATTAACACTGTTATTTTAGGTTGTTAATATAAAAATCAACCCTATTTTAGTATTCTATCAAATGAATAACTTACTTAAACACCAGATGGCGCCAAATACCTTCAGATGATAATATAACAAAATTCTCAAATATCAACTTCTAGGCACTGTAATTGCATCAGTCAATCAGAAAGTTGACAAATTATATATGTAATATTTTTGTTCAAATGCAGAATAATTAGAAAATGTGCATTTTGTTTTGTTGATATGGTCCCCCCCCCCCCCCCCCCCCCCCCCCGCCCCGAAGGGAAAAAAAAACAGAAACAAGTTGAGCTATTTTGTTCCGAAATACTTGTACATGACACAATCTTGATCTAAATCAAAGAATTGTTTGGAAACATTTTCCAGTTATTAACAAAACATAAAATAAAATCGGGAAAGGGGTAACCACCTACTTCGTGGTTACCATGACAACAGGAAAGTTCATCAGACTTCAGTAAAAGTCAATCGCTGTCACTATCTGGAGCATCCTCCCTTGTCCGGTTTTCACAGTCTCCACTATAGCATTTACAGAGAGGAGTGCAGGGCAAATCGTTGTTGGAGCAGCTACACCGTCCCTTGCATCCTGCTTTGCAGCAACATTTGATGAGTTCAAGTACTGCCCGTGGTACAGGGAGCGCAAGACACTTGACTGGAAGACATCCTCGATTATCTGAATACCATCCATTCTCTTCGATAGGAGGAAGCACTGGGTAGTTAGTCTTGTATGATTTATCTCTCATCGTGATGTAATTGGCACGAAGGATGTGAGGTAGTAATGCGGCACGAGTTGGAGGTAACATCTCACCTTCCAGGTTCTTTAATTGATCGGAACAGTTCCCATCTGAGCGATGGTAGGGTTGTTGGACCTGATGAACAGTAAAAACGACATATGAAATGCTCTAGTGCCTTCACCTGTGTTGGAAGCTCTCCATTGCTAAGCTCAGTTGGAATGGAACCCTCGCCCAGTTCTTTGAAGCAGATAATGGCAGGATCATCATCATCAAGCTTTAAGTAGGCATTGATCCATGTATTCTTGGATATCCTAACAAACTTCCTCCCCAGTCAGCACCAGAAAAATTATGAAGTCCAAGGAGGCCTTGACATTTTTGATGTCCAATGACTTGAACCCGCTCCAGCACATCTATTTCTTGTTTCTTTTTACCCTTGCCTGTAGAACATTGTAGAGAAGAGGGCACTGCATTGTTTCCACATGATGCTAGATGAATTAAGAGAAGGAGGACATCAGTGTCAGGGGACCAGAAAGTAATTGCAAGGCACCACTAGCAGTAGAGGCAAGGACTTGATTAGGAATCAGGGTATCAGCCTCTTCATGTGTGTGCGCCTCCTCAAAATCATGTCCCTTGATGAAGGTATCATACACAACCACTAGCTTGAAAGGGCTGTCCGTATTCTGTGAAAAGTTATCAAGTAGCCCCTGACCTAACAGGCACGTCAGCTTTTTCTTGGTTGACGATGAAGATAGAAGCTCCTTGATGGACATTGTGAGCTTCATTTCTGGGTGTATCTCGTATTCTACTGATGTAGTTGCCCTCTTTTGTTGAGTCTTGTTCTTTAATGACTCTTCCATATATCGATCAAACACAACTCGACCTTCATCATAGCTAGCCATCATCCCTTCGATGCGCCTGTTGAATGCATTCTGCAGGTCTGACATAATTATTTTGCATGGCAGCTAGTGTCTTTTTCATGCCTTGAAATACACCCATGACGTCAATTATCAGCACCTTGACAGGAAGATCATGCAAGAGGTTAGGTTGTTGGGCTGCTCCAGAAGGAACCTGCGTTATCTCATGTTCTACGGTAACCGGAACCTCTTCCTGCATCATTAAACCTGTGGGGAAGTTGAATATGATTATCCTCCACGACATCAGGCTGTTTTACAGCATCGGGAGGTACTGCTTTTGCATCTTCAACTGCATGCATCAGACTTGCTTTGTCTGTTGGGATGTACAAAGAACCATCGACAGCACATAGTGAACGGGGAACCACTGACATTTCATATTCACCTATTGTTTCCGCAAGTTTAGGAACTAAGCTTGGGCGGCTACCTTGGATGATAAGGAATCTTCCCAGCAATTCACGTTCCTCCCGCAACTTGATGACCTTGTCTCCAACACGCACTTTCCTTTTCTCCATTCAGTTCGAAAAGATTTCAGCTTCAGTTTCTTCATTTTGTCCCACACCGAGAGGGTTGATGATGAAGGCAAACGATCAGATACAAACTGCTCAAAGCGCTTCTGGCCCTTTTCTGCAAAGTGGAGAATGTCACTTTTCGCCTCATTTGACACAAGTGCCGATGAAACCAGACTCTTGAATTGTGTCTTCTCCTTGAAAGGATTGACTCCGCAGCGCAGCTCGATTAGGTGGCGTAGTTTCAGAGCATTCTTCTTTGACCTCACTGCAATGTCTCCCGAGAGCTGATGATGCTCCTTCCTCACCGAAGCTTCAGTAGATTTTGGGAAGTCATTAAGGTAATGATTTACCAGAGCAGCAAGGTGAGGTGTGGTAGTGACTAGTCGGTCCAGAGCGGCTTCATTTCCTGTGAGTCCAACCATCCCACATTCCCCTTTAGTTTATTGATTTCTTGCTCTAGAGCCTGATCAGTGAAGAGAAGACAAAAGGGTATCTCTGACTTTGCCACCACAAAGTCTCCAGACTTGAGGGCATTCCATGTTTCTGAATCATAGTATTCTAGGGCATTCATTTGAGCGAGATGGACTGGCATCAGGCGAGCATAGTTCAGGAGATCACGAGCAAAAAAGTACTTGGTGAGGTCTTCTAGTGATGACAAGTAGCCCTCCCAGTCCCCTGATCGACATTAACTAATGAGATGTAGAAGACTCTCCACCTGGTTAAGATACCGGGTCAAGAACTGGGCAAACTCGCCAAGGTCTTCAGCTTCTTCAAGCGGTTTGACATTGCTTGAGTACCAGGATTGGATTTCTTCATAGATCTCCACCATCTCCGGGTCACGTCCATGAAGTTTTTCTTTGAGAGAATTGCACTGGATGCGAATTGGACCCTTGGGAAGATCCGATAGTATGGCATCAAAACGCAACATCATGATTGCAAGGCTTGCAGTAATGTGGAATTCAAGGCCACGCTTATAAGCTTTACCACCAAAGATCCTGCGAAGAGATGCTGAGGTGTACGCACCACATTCGATAGAACACGTGTCAAGACCGCTACCATCGATGGTTTTGCCAAGAGCATGTAAGGCAGCGAAAGCAATGTGGAGAGCTCCAGCTCTTAAGATCCAGTTGGCGTTTCCCACCGACTGCTGAATCTTCAACGCTCGGGAGT